>VOPJ01005493.1:147500-381805 GCA_014673585.1 Semibalanus balanoides
GGTCTAATCTGACTTATCTTATTATTTGTGTATTATCTGTTTCATTATATTATTTTTTTTTTATTATTTAGACTAGTATTTTTATTTTAGTTTATATTCTTAATGTTACTAATTCCTTAATGTTCTTCTTTCTGATCTTATTCTGTTTTTCCTTATATCCATGTTATTTTTCAGCATTCTTTTTTCTATATAACTCATCATCTTATGTAAATTAGCTCGTTCTTTTAATTTCTTTATATTATTTCTTAGTCATTGAGTGTTATGTGTTGCCGTCTTTTTATATTTCTTGCTGTTCTTAAGCAGAGCTTTTATCTTCCTTGGTTATTTTAGATCTTTTATTAATTTTTTTGAATGTTTTCATTATCTCTCTGGATATATGTTGTCTCTATTAGTAACTGTCCGCCTTTATTTTGGCTAAATAATTTATTGATTAGTTTAAATTGCTGTTTCTGTATACTACGTATTCTTTACATTTGTTTTCTCTTATTCAAACATTGTTGCTCTATATTTTTCATGAATAAACTATAGTAGTTATTGGTTCTTGCTTTGTATGACTTGTCATATGAAGGTAATTTTTGGATATAATAGGATATAGAATTAATCTCTTCATCGCTGTCAATTATGTTACTGTACTATGATGTGTCTTATGGCTAATCGTTATTTTTTATTCCATTTATATTTGTTTATAACTAAGTGTCTACTTCATTAATCATTGTATTATTATAAAAGGTGGATTGATATCTACATTCTGGCTTTAAGATGTGTCTTACTTCCTATATATCTCATTTTAGGGGCTCTTTCTTTTTTTTTTTTTTTTTTTTTTTTTTTTTTTTTTTTTTTTTTTTTTTTTTTTTTATTTTTTTTTTTTTCTTATTTTTTTTTTTTCTTTTAAATGAACACCGTCGGATATAAACATCTACCTCTCGAAGCGATTTCGTCATTCGACTGCTGTGATTTGTTTGGAGTTCAGCGGATCGTCGTGGTTGGTAGGGTATGGTTGTCAGGTCAGACGTTCTGGGTGTGAGGGTTATGTGTTTGACTAGGTCGGACGTCTGGGTGGAGGGATGGTTGACAGGTCAGGACGTCTGGGTGGAGGGATGGTTGTCAGGTCAGGACGTCTGGGTGAAGGGATGGTTGACAGGTCCGGACGTCTGGGTGGAGGGATGGTTGTCAGGTCAGGACGTCTGGGTGGAGGGATGGTTGTCAGGTCAGGACGTCTGGGTGGAGGGATGGTTGACAGGTCAGACGTCTGGGTGGAGGATGTTGTCAGGTCAGGACGTCTGGGTGGAGGGATGGTTGACAGGTCAGGACGTCTGGGTGGAGGGATGGTTGTCAACCCTGAGTATCTGTGACCTGGGTGGAGGGATGGTTGTCAGAGGTAGGAGCATCTGGGTGGAAGAACCATTTTCAGATCAGGCTGTCTTCTGAACCAACAGGTACCCAACCAGTAGGCTTTCGAAAGCCATAATCTATTTATGGATGTTTGGGAGCAAGTCAGGCTGTGTAGGCTTTTGATGGGTTCAAATATTATAGAAGTATTCTACAGAAATGATACTCTAAACGTAGTATGTTTGAATGAGGCTATTGAAGCTAAACTATGTTTTTTTAGGGAAATTGTCTTCTTTAAAGTTTACATAATTGTGTGACTGCTGAATAATTATTATGTGGGCCGACGAGGGCTTTAACAATAAATATCGACACAACCTGTGTGCTGCATTCGCTCCAGCCACATGTCGCCGAAAACTATGCAATATTTTTTCCGCGCACATTGCCAGTGCCTTAACATGATTCTCATCGATTTCCCTCCACCAAACTTGAGATAACCCGTCTGCGCGCGTCGCGTCAGTGAATTGCGCGCCAAATAGCGCACGGCCTGAGAGAGATGACTGGCAGACCGCCGTCACACGGAGGCACCCTGTTATGACAGCTCTCCGGCCGGCTGACGTGCGGCAGACACGCACACGCGGGGCTGCAGCCGGGCCGGGGACGCACGGCCCGGTCCGGTGCCCGGCCGCTCCTCCGCGCTCCTCCGACTGCCCTGTGTTTGACTGGCCCGTGTCCGAGCTGTCTTGGTGGCCGGGTGTTGTCATCACTCCATGCATACACGGCAGGGTGGCCGGACTCGCAACATTGTTTGGTGGGGGGATGATGACGGTGTTTGTTTTGGGGCGGGGTTTTTATGCGGCAAGGTTTTGAGCTTCTTGGGGAGTGCAGCGAGTGTGTGGGGCGAGACGCACTACTGACGGGCAGAGGAGAGTCCGGGAGAGGGGAGAGGAAGCGAGAGGAATGGAGGCTGACTGAAGAGGATTGAAGAGGACGGATGAGAGCAAATGAGCACAGATGAATGCGAAGGATGGATGGGACGGAGAAGTAAGGAGGGGGAGAGAGGAGAACGGAGAGGAACGGAGGAAAGCGGAGAACGACTGAGGGGATGGGGAGGACGGAAGTGGATGGACGGAGAGCGAGGTAGGATCCGAGGCCCCACAGAAAACAGTCGGCAAAAAACAGCCGCCTCCATCAGTCAGACATTGCCATTACAGGCTACATATGTAGACCTGTGTTATAGTGCCCTGACCTATTATGTACGTTGCACGTGATTCGATTTTTAACTGCGATAAGCTCGAATCGCCATTATTCCACGGTAGCGCTCAGAAGACAGTTACGGTGGAGTAAAGAAAATAACTCTTCTCGATCCAATCTAGTGCATAGCACATGCAATGCAATATCTATTCATTGCCTCTTTGAGCGCTGTTAAATTTGATATGCAACACACGCGGTGGCCAAAAAACGCCTTTGGGTGATATATGCCCAGTAAACGCCTCAAACGGATTTATGCAAGAAAAGGTAGATAACGTCAGCAGTAAACCACACGGTTCTTGTAAAACACCATCGCAATCGCAATTTCCACGGCGCGGAGCCGTTCCATGCTGCCACGTTAAACCGTTTCTGCAATCGCGCGCTCTGAGTGGCATTGCACGTGCACTACACACGCAGGTACTGCCGCGGCTCAGTGAAATGACAGCCTCCGGACACGGCGGCCAGTGAGCGAGGCCGCAGCGGCCCGCAGACCGCCTGCTGTGGCCGGGACTGATAAGAAGGCCACCAGTGCACCGCCGCTTCAGGCCGCCACTGTAGGGCGCAGTGAACGCTAAACACGGCGCTGGAATGCGGCACTCGGGTGCAGTATACACTGCGAGAGGCGATGACGGAAGCGCCCAGAAATTCGGGAGTTGTCGCGAAACACCTTGCCGTACCAAGAATTATGAGCTGTGTATTTAGCGATGGGGTTTGTTTTGTATTTGCTGATCCATTTGGCAATAGACAAATTTAAGATGGTAGATTCTTCGATGGAATCAGCTCTAGTTAATGTTATAAACCTAATGATGCATAGCATCGAGCCATTGAATACTCCGATGGACGCCTGGCAACAGCAGGAAATGACTAAACAATAACGTCCTTCTGTCTCTAACTTCTACGCCACTACATTTCCTCAGGGAAACGGAAGTGTACTTTTATGTTGTTGACAGTTCAGAGGCTATTGTCATTGTGTATATCGAACTGTTTCGCGGTTTAAACATAATATTATCTTTTCGCTTGGTCGTCTTGCATGTTTACCATGCATTTGTTGCCGCCTTAAGCCGTTGTCTAGGTATGGCCATTGTTACTGACCAGTGCTTGACTATTATCATATTTTTACTTTGACCAGGAACTATTGTAAGTTACACTAAACTGTCATGCTATCCATATAAGGACATTTTATCAATTGATTTTGTATGTTGCTGGCTTTACTGCCCGTCAATCATAGTAAAAAATAAAACTGAACGGAACTCTAAAACCATCTACTAAAACCATCTAACTAAAACCATCCACCCGAGACCATCTATAACTCTCATCAGAACCCTTCGCCATCTCTGCAGCTGAAGGTCGGGATGATACCTATCGATGATATCACGCCCTCGGCGCCTGCTATATAGTTGTCCGAGGCGGCGTCCTCGTCTATGTCCAGAGATCGCGATAGCGGTGTGTCGGCGGCGGCACTGACCTGTCTTCCTGACTCCTCTCCGTCGTCCGCGGCCCGGTCTGCCCGGCGGCACGTAGCCCTGCTGGCCACCTAGCTGGCCGCCTAGCTGGCCGGGCGGCACCGGCAGCGGCACGGCCGGCACGGCGCCTCCGAGCGGCGCGTGGGCCGGGCAGAACACGTCGTCGGTACCGACGGCGAACAGCTCGTGTCGCACCATCGTGCGCCGGCAGAGGCCGCAGCTGAAGCAGGAGGGGTGGTAGCGGCGCGGCGGTACCGTCGGCGCCACCACCGCCAGCTCCCAGGGGCTGCAGAACTGGCGGCCACACCGCCGGCAGGTGTTGTACAGCCTGCGGGGAGGGAGAGGGGCAGCGGTCAGAACACTGCACCGGTCACTGGGTCAGCAGCTCACAGCAGAGCAGCTCCACCGATATCACAGTTCACCTTACCCGACTTTATCTCACCGAAGTAAAGAACTTACTCCTGGCAGCGAGCTTAATTTCACCTCAGTATCTCACCTCATGTTCTCACCATTTTCGCTTGAGCAGCACAATGCGTCTCTACTCGTATCAGCGAAATTTGCCTAGCACCACACCTCAGCTCCTCTCAATTCATCTAATCCCATCTCAGCCCACCCCAGCTCACCCCAGCTCACCCCAGCTCACCCCGGCTCACCCCAGCTCACCCCAGCTCACCCCAGCTCTCCCCGGCTCACTCCAGCTCACCCCACCTCACCCCAGCTCACCCCAGCTCACCCCACCCCAGCTCAACCACCAGCTCCCCTCAGCTTCACCCCAAGCCTCCCCCAGCCTCACCCCAGCTCACCCCGGCTCACCCACCACACCCCAAGCTCACCCCAGCTCAACCCGGATCACTCCAGCTCACCCCCAGCTCACCCCAGCTTACCCCAGTCACCCCGGCTCACTCCAGCTCCCCCAGCTACCCGGCTCACCCCAGCTCAAACCCAGCTCACCCCAGCTCACCCCAGCTCACCCCAGCTCACCCCAGCTCACCCCAGCTCACCCCAGCTCACCCCGGCTCACCCCATCTCACCCCAGCTCACCCCAGCTCACCCCGGGTCATCTCACCGCACCTCGCCTCTGTAGCTCCCCGTGACAGAGAGACTATACAGTTGACCAGATAACAGCTGATGTAAAACACACGGTGCATATGTAGTATGTGTGGTCTGGATCCAGCAATACACATGGGTCTTATCTGATATAAAGGGCATGTGGTGCATGCCTGCTGTTCCGTTCCTATATCATACTCGGTGTCACAGATGTTACAGCCACTGATGCGCATTCTGTCTCGAGCAAACTGACATAATTGTATTGTGCAGCATTAAACATGCAGCATAATGTATGTAAATGAGTCACTTGTATAGTAAATAATAAGCATAGTGAACAAGCATGAGAAGGCATCGCACATGCCTTCTATGCCTCTAGGGCAGATACAGACGATATCGTACAATGGTGTCATAAGGTGAGTATGAGGCGATGTGACATGGTGATTTTTCTCCATGATCACGTAGAAATGTCATATTTGAAATGGTCTTTTCTCCATTCTGCGTGACGTTTGTGTCGCAAAGTAACGGAGTAACGAGTTACGGAACCACTTTTATCAGTAGCGAGTAACGGAACTACATTTTAAGTAACGACGCCTACCACTGGATACAACATATAAAATATAGTTAAGGATGAAATCATGTTTCGTGCACGGCACTTCATCAGATAATATATAATAGCATAACAATAACATAATGTTATTACCTATTCTCTTATGAATTGCCGTGGACAAAATATTATTTTCTCCTTTACTTTATTTGATCTTTAGTATCCAGTTTGCATTATCAAAGAGCACCAGGCTAATTCTCATCATTCTTGAAATACCTTTCCTTTTCCATTCGATCCAAATGCAGTGAAGGGGATGAAGTACATATTAATCATCCAGACCATTTGTGATCTTGCGTGTTTCTAAGTGACCAAGCTACGTGTAGCGAATTATAAGTCACGTGACTGCACGTGACAAGGGTGATACGTCAGCTGACTGGGGGTGATTAGAGCCACTAGATGTCACGTTATTGCTGGTGACACGTGCCATCAATCACATGGGTGCGTTTGAACGTCTTACCACCCAAGTTTAAAATCCTCGCCACGATTGTCATCGGAATCCAACGCGTATCGCAGAGTCATTCTCAGTCGTAAGCAACTTTATTACTTGTGATCCGATGTTCAAGATGAAATTAAATTCGTGCACAAAATCGAAATTACCAGTCCGTATCACAATCCCCTGCCCGGCGCCTGAGCTAATCGCCTGACGTGCAGAAGCGTCAATCTCCGCATGTTACAAGTACACGGTTTTGACGGGCCCCATCCATCGAACGCACCTGCAGCCGTAAAACGGCCGGAGTGTGGCCGCGACCCTTACCACAGTGTAGCGGTGACAAAAGCCAGCGTCGCCACCGCCGCCCACCGTCAATAGCTCAGACTGTCAGCAGCGCATTGTGCAGGTCTTTGTAATATCTTATCTGCCGGCCGTGTCAAATTATCACTTGCCGGGCCGCGGTGCAGCCCAAGTTTTGTCTGATTATCAGCGCTAGGTAACACCTCTGCTGCCTATTATATCGCATCAGATTATCGCCTCAAGACGGATCTGTTTCCTTCATGGCCTGACAACGAGTATCTATCAACTTCATCAGCTTCACACAAAGTGCCATTAGAATTCCTCGAGCTTGATGGACCGATCGAATGGATTGCGGTGAGGAACTGAACTAAATAAGGACTAAAATAGGGGGACCAGAGCGTATTGTGATGTGGAATCCTTGAAGGTCTCCAGGAATGTGGTTTTATGAAAACGACAGTGATCGCCGAAAAAGACATCTTGTATTCCAAAACCCACAAACATGATTTAACCAGAGCCACCCTGACCCAAGGGCGTCGCCACCTTCCGAAAGTTGGGAGGACGGAGGTATTTTGAAGTCGATTATTTCCCTGCAACGTCCATAGGCTTAATGGTAAAATCCAAAAATGTTGGGGGACGCGTCCCCCGTACTCACCTATGGCGCCGCCCATGCCCTGACCTGACTTCTGTGAATGCGAATATGCCGTATACGCTTGACGTTTCAAGCAATATTTGTATGTATGTAAATATGTATTGATAACTGCTCGTGCATCAATATAGCAATACATATTTGTCCAACGGGTGGTGTCCGTTGAGTCAGATTTGCCACACAGTTCAGGGAGCCTGAGCGGTGGTCCCAGTACGCGCATCCCCCGGCAGCCGTGACCCCCCCCCCTCTCCCCCTCCGACAGCCGTCACTCCTCATGTCATGTGCCAGCCTCCCAGCTCTGGGCGGGGCCGCGCAGGGCCGAGGCGCCCGCCGCCGCCTCTCCATAGGGGCTCGTCTCTCGGCGCGTCCGTGCCGAGGCCCCGTGACGTCACTGAATGGCCGGCCCCCTGGCGGGCGGAGCCGAAAACAGCGGGAGCCGCCGCACCGCTCCGCACCGTGCCGAGTCAATACGGCCGCCGATCAAAGCGGGCACCATTGAACACCCTCTCTGCTCTGCGAGCTCATCCCCCGTCAATTGAGAGATGGGAGCGCATTTTTTAGCGCTGTCACCGGCATGTGTGCCGCGGAAGGGTGTTGTCATGCTGAATGAGCTTTTGATGGCGGCCGGTTTCTGTAGCGATGTTTGCGCCGCTGTCGGCTGGCGGAGCGTCATTCAGCGTTTTTTTGCCGGCTGTGTGCCCTGCGGAGGGCTATCTAGAGGGATTGCCCGACGGGGGGTGGCGGCGCGCGGCTTTTTGTGTTGTTGTAACCGGTCCAGCGGTGGCGAGAAACGCGATAAAGCGTTAAAATCCGTCCCGATCATCCGATAAATGTGGATGAGGAGCGTGTGAAAAACCACACGTCCCTGACAGACGTGTGGTCTTCTGATTGGAGGACATGAGTTGCTCAGAAGCGGGTCCAGCCCCCAGACCAATGATTTCGAGAAGTCGACACACCATAGTGGCAGCAGACACGTGTCTGAAATCTACATTGTCCAATGGCATATGCAAATGTTTCTCAAATGAGTCATAATCCTGTTCCGGGGTATTGTAGGTCCTATCGATAAACGGTAGGTTCTGGTCTTGCATGAGCTCAAGGTGAAATGACGAACTTTATGGGTCATTATGGAAGCATCGAGCTATTGATGTGCCAAGTTAACAATGAACCGAAGAACAATACAGTATATCTTTTTCTATCTACCTGCAATGCGTACGTTGAGTTGAGCGCCATCATGTCTGTTCTAAAACCGCACACAGACCGCCACATGTTTTAAAGCCGCACACGCATAGGCGTAGGAGCCGGGGGGGGGCAGGGGGGGGGCATCTGACCCCCCAACATTTTCGGATTTTAACATTACGCCTATGGACGGTGCATGTAAAGAATGCGACTTCAAAATGCCTTTTCCCCCCCCCAACTTCAAATGAGTTCCTACGCCCCTGCGCACACGGACCGTCAAACAACACACCAGCATGACACACGAGTACCGTAGTCTGTGTTACATCCGCAGCGTTTGGCGTGTCACACCAGCTGGGATGTGGGACTACTGACCTGTTGAAGTCGTCGATGCAGAGCACGTGACCGAGCCTGGTGACGAAGCAGCGCTGGTCGGGCGGCAGGCCGCAGACCCAGCAGGTGAGGCAGGAGGGGTGCCAGCGGCGACCCCCGACCTCGACGCTGGCCTCGTCCGGGCCGATATAGCCGTCACAGGCGTCACAGTAGCTGAGAGGCGCCTGCCAGCCCTGACTGCCCGAGTCCGAGTCCAGGTCCAACAGCTGACGGAGACAGGTCAGGTCACAGGTCAGGTCACAGGTCAGGTCACAGGTCAGGTCAGACCAATATAGCCGTCACAGGCATCACAGTAGCTGATGGACGCCTGCCAGCCCTGACTGCCCGAGTCCGAGCCCAGGTCAAACAGCTGACGCAGACAGGTCATAGGTCAGGACTGGGCAAGGCACAGGTCAGGGCAGTAGGTTAGTTATGAGAAGTCAGGTAAGGTTATGCTAACGCTAAGAGAGGCTAAGTCAGGCCAGGTCAGATCAGGTCATTTTAGGTCAGGGAAGATCAAGCTAAAGCAGCTAAAGCAGAAGATCAAGTACATGCAGAAAACTGCACAGACCCCTACTTCTGAAGACGAGAAGACCACCATCTTCCCTCCACCCACCTCTATCTCCGTGGCTCACCACAGCCGCAGGTGCCGCCAGACCGGCCACTGCGGGCTCCATCTTCTCGCTCTCTTATCTCCCCTCTACACTGCCACTGTCACTGCCAATAGACGCGAGCTGACTGCTAACGAATCGCTGCGTCAATCGTCGCGCATTTTGCCGTGTACCCGTGTCATCTTACACGATCACAATGAAAGATGGCCTTAACATTTCACACGCGGAAATCTGCCGATAGATGTCGATCATTGGATGTGCGCGTCACATTCCGGGCCAAACCAGTCTCGGGCGCCGCTGGCGGCACGGTCTCGCTCTGGACGTGGCCCGGCCAGACCACTTTTTAGCGCGGCGCATTCTGTCTATACTGTCAGCCCGTGCATCCGAGCCAGCTTCAGTCACCGGCTCTGTTTCAGTCAGCGTATCTGCCTCGCAGGCGAGATGGCGTGCTGTTTTAGGATATTCGATCCCAGGATCTAACTCCGATATCGACCACGACCATCGACTCCACCACCTACGCGCCGCCGCCGCCGCCGCCGCCGCCGCCGCCGCCGCCGCCTGCCACCACACCGCCCCGTCGCACCCGTCACCGCCGCCCCCGCCACCGCCGCCCCCGCCGTTCTTGCCTGCACCCTGCCGCCCATCGCCCAGGCAGCCGGTGCCGCCGCCGCCCCTGCCGCCGCCAGAGGTTCGTGGTTTTTAGGTGGAGAGGCGAGCAGCTTCGAGAGCCAGGCGTCACCTGCATCTGTCTTCCGATGCATAGCGGGCATGCCACAGACGGGCCAGGGGTGTGCTGTGTGTGTATGTGTGTGTGTTTGTGTGTGTGTGCGCGCTGTTTGTTGGTGGTCCCAGTCACCACGTGACATTTCCCGACGGCTTTGAACTGAATTTTTTGACAATATGATTAAAATCACTTATAATTAATTCCCACTAGATCGAGGTAAATACAAATGTAGTTTGACCGTCAGATAAAATATAGATAACACTTTACAGTCACTCCTGATAATTTCGACACGTGTCTTATCCATACCCACAGGGCTAGTTATCGTAACGCAACGCGAGACGATGTAATGTATATACAAAATACAATGGAACTGACAGCGAATTCAAGGACTCCCACAATCCACGTTACAAGAATAATTGGTCCACACAAACCACATCCGCCCAGAAGACATTCCTGCTTCCTACCAGGAAACCAGGAAATTCCCACGCCTTTTAGGGTGATCTCTGTGGTCATCGTCTGCTGCATACTGTCATCTGCCTTGAAACAGGGACGAGATGGGATAGAGCACTACGGGACAGGACGGGATGGGACGAGACGGGACAGGACGGGATAGAAAGAGGTGCGACAGAATGAGACGTGATCCGACGGGAGGGGACGATATGAGACGGGACCCGACGGGATGGGACAAGATGAGACGGGACGGGACGAGATGGGATGGGATGAGACGAGACAGAACCAGATGGAACGGGTTTCTCCCCTTTCCCCCCTCTCTCTCTCTCTGTCTTTCTCTTTCCCACCCCATCTCTCTTCCTCGCTCCGCTCCATCTCTCTTCCTCGCTCCGCTCCATCTCCTCTCCCTCCCCCACGGCAGCCTCTCCTCTTCTCTCCTCCCCACCCTGCCTCCGCTCGGGACCACACGCGCCGCTGCTCGGGACGAGCCGCTGCCTCCAGCCGACACTGCCGGTCCCGACCACACCTCCCGTCCGACAGACAGACATCGCGTCCCGAGCAGCCGACAGTACAGCGCCGTCCACCTGGCCGACGCACGCCCGGCCGGTATTCCCAGCCGCGCATTCCTGCCGGCCTCCGCCACGTCGGGGGCTCAGCTTCTGCAGGCAGAAGGCAGAGACGGACTGCCGCCAGTGATTTACACCGACATGTGTGCTGGACCTGTCTGCCGACTGTCGGGCCGTTTCTGATACGGCTTCTCCGTGCTGAGCCGGACCAGGCCGGGTTGGGTCGGAGATGTGGGCGGGCCGGGTTGGATCGGGCTGGGGTTTCGGCGGAGAGTGCAGATTTGGAGGGAGGCGAGCCTGGAGGGGCGCAGTCGCCGATCAGCACGCGGCAGCAGGAGCCAGGTCAGGCTGACCCAGCGGGGGCTGACCGGGCAGGTCGGGGTGTGTCACAGCAGCAGCAGCCAGGTCAGGCTGACCCAGCAGGTCGGGTGTGCGCCCCAACACATGGCGGCAGGCGGCCGCCGACTCCGATCCCAACCTGTGCCATCCTGTTGCGCGCCGGTCCTGCCACAAACCGTCGGATTCGATGTGGTTAGCCGGCAGCGGCGGCTGTGGGTGCCGTCTGTCAAGGCTGAGTTGACGTCAGATATTCTCCCTGCTCCGGGGGTGACAGGTTTCGGATGCGGCAATTGCGACAGGCGCCTGGCCTCCGTCCGCACAAAGACAAGAGCGGAGCCGAAACAACTGCCACGGCGAGCTGGTATTTACAGATACAAAACAGAAACGCTGGCACAGAGAGTCAGAGACGGACACATACCGACACAGACACAAACCTGGCACGGAGAGTGACACACAACGGCAGACACACAGACAGACACCGACACAAACATTGACACAAACATTGACACAAGCATGGACACAAACACCGACACAAACATCACATCTAATGTCGTGTTTGTGTCGGTGTGTTTGATGCGACATTAGACGCCGACAACGGCACTGACAATTACTCAGACACTGACAGGAAAGATACTGAGAGAAAACACCGACTTGGAGATCAAAATGCATACATACGGAGTACTTTTGAATTTACAATATTATCCGATATCGGGATTAAAGACAATTTCGAAAACCCTTAGAGCTCCCAGCACATCTAATGTCGCATCAAAATTGGCACGTCCGTTGACGTTCCTGCGGTCAGAAGAACGACAGAATCGAAGACAGCACGTGGATTAAATTTGCTAAAGCCATTGGCATAGATAACTGTAGTAACTCCAGTTATCTACTACAGTATCTGTATCTATATCTATCTACTACAGTATCTATATCCATCTACTACAGTAACAGTTATCTACTACAGTTATCTGTAGTTACTACAGTTATCTATGCAATTGGGAATCAGTAAATTAATGTAGAATATACATGGCTTGCAATCCTGCAATTGATAATGCCTTCTCGCCCCCCCCAAAAAAAAACATTTAAATGGCGAATCAGAACATTGATGCCGCCCCGAGACCGATTAGGGGAGAGTGGGGTAAAGCGAACCAACCACTTTGCTGTTTTTATTAGTAGAGGAATCTACGTGCAACTATTTTCACTAATAGTGCATGATGTTGACACACTTCCAAACGCAGCAGCTCGACGATCGACGTGACAGTTTTCGTTCCAAGACGCAAATTGTGATATTTTCAAGTTCTGTTATAATTTTAGTGTAAAGGAAATGTCGAGATTGCTGCGGTGTCTGTGCCCACATGTATATTTATTTAAGTGTTTTAGCAATGCAATTATATAGTTGTAAATGTGTCATAAGCCATCAATTGTAATTTTTGGCGTGTCGTCTGAAATGCTTGTCCAAATGTGAAACTTAAGGTTGGGGCAAAGTGGACCGGGGTGGTCCGCTTTGTCCCACTATTCACGGGATTGCATGTATTTGTATTTTATATGGGAGGCCGAATTATTGATGTTCAAAGCGAATAGCTAAAGTTCGCTGCTGTTGTTATGTTATCGAGTTATAAGTATTTGGAAAATGCTCGAAGTACAGAGCATAGCTGTTTTGCTGTCGTTTATAGAGTTACAGAATGTTTGACAGGGTTATTTACAAATACATGTTATTGTTTTTATCAGTAAACATATTTCAGTATTTAAACGACGAGTCCCTGGCAAATGAAGAAATAAGTATCGCAAATAAACAGTGTTTTAATCAAGTGGGGTAGGGTGGTCCACTTTGCCCCGCGATTTGTTGTCGCCCGAAACATGTTTTGGGTTATTCGGTGTCAAATTACGCAAACTTGTAATAGTCCTAGATACAATTGATCAGAATATAAATCAGAGCTACAACACCAAACTACCCTTTGGACACATTTGTTGATAGTTTATGGTTGCCACTAAAATATATGTGACGTCTTTCCTTAGCTAGTCCGCTATACCCCACTCTCCCCTACCATCAGTTAGACCGATTACCATCAAACTGAACATTGAGCATTTACATTCATAAATTATCTTTATCTAGTCGTACACTTTTATTTTGAGTTTTTGTATGGAATTTTAGCTTTATGTTGTATTTGAACATTTTGGATAGTTTATTATTTTAACTCACAGATATAAAAATGTATATTTACTTTATTATAAAACGTTATTTCAAAATGTGCTTGGTCTTGTAACCGTATATAAACTTATTCCGCAGTAATGTTTTAAGCTCAACTATCTTAATCTTGTTCTGATATTATAGTTGGAGCATCTGCTCTCATCAAACGGACGAAGGAGCTTTTATTATAGGTACCCAATGTTTTTGTCTTCATTTTCTCCAATCTGTTCAATGTTCATTTTCTTGCAATCACGTTGGTTAAAGGGACATTTGAAATACAAGAGTTGAGATAGCCAAGTTAGTGGCTATGTAGTGAAATTTAGGAAGATAACATTTAAAATGAACACAGTTATCTGGTCTTAAAGAAATTCAAGTTAGATTTTTTAATTTGGGTCTTAGTAAGTCCCACCCTTATATGGAAGTATTGTACCGTATGACGTCCGCTCTCGTTATGGCCAAGTGTACTTGCTTAGGAACAAAAAACATATATGATCGCGATCTTCTATGGATGAATTATGTGTCACGCCGCGTGCTGACATTTGACCAGATTGAAGTTATTTAGGTATAATTTCAACTGAAATATGTATGCGGTTCCACAACTTTTAACTCGTTAAATGTAAGGCATTAAGATACATACAAACACTACAACTTGAATCGGAATTTTGTAAGGTCATATAAATACAAATGTGTTTTTTTTTTCATGAAATAAGCAAGATAACTTAAGAGAAAAAAGTATGCCTCGATTGCGCTGTGTTGTGTGCGACCAAACCAATATTTCAGCTATGGTGTTCAGGTGTGCGCGTCATGCTATTGTGATAACTGTATATATAGCCTTGGTATTAACCAACAGGTCCCTATTTATCAACGTATGAACCTATCTAATAATTATGTTGTGATTTTCCTCTCAAATGTTACGAACATAAGCAATACACAATGTAATGTCATTTTCATAAATTAATCTTAGCATTAGGATAAATTATTTGGGTACATGGGATTATCAGACTTGTTTGTATTCAAGTCGCAAGAATTGTCTGAAAACATTGTGTCAGATAATTTAGCAGCGTAAATGTTTTCTTTACAGCTCAATAATGACGTCATCATCCCCCAAAATTTACGTTTTGTAGGGAGACGAAAAAAAATCATGTTCCTTTTCAGCAGCACTTCCTTTATATTTTCGACTGCAACCGTCGTATATTTGACAACTTTCAGAAAGGTCGGAGTGTCCCTTTTAAGTTTTCTGAATTCAGAACAGCTCATTTTGTGCTGTCTTTCCTAAAACATTATTAATTATTAACAAATGAAATTCCTCTTTAAAAGATCAAAGTCGCTCTCCTATATGTGCACTACTTAGGTCGTGAAGGTAGTATGTAAATGCAAATGTCAAAGAACATTTACAGAGGAGAACGTTAAGAAAATCGACGCTAAAACGATGTTTGAAAGACTTAAAACTGCATCTTGTGTAGGACGGAAACACACGGTCCAAGAAACTGTAGACAGAATCACCCATCATCTATACGATAGAGGTAAGCGCAAGTACACACAAAGTAAGACATTCTACGTCTAAAAAATAATTTAGTATCATTATTTCATAAGGAAAACGTTCGAGGGTTGAAAATGTTTTCTGCTCACCTGGTACCTTTAAGGGAAATGAATAATTTTTTATTTGTTTATCTCATTTTTAAGTGACGCATATACGGTATCAAATTGATCGTCACTCATTTCAAAATTTAAATAACATCCTTGTCTATTTAAAAAGTGACCTTTTAGTTATTTGAATATGTGGGTGGTCACTGCAAAATTAATGGTAGGTTACCTACCATTAATTTTGCCATTAAACAAAATTAACAAAAAAATACACCTAACATTAAAAAAGTAATGGTAAGTGTAACACCTACCATTACTTTTGCAGTGACCTGTACTTATACCTACATATGGTGACGAACAGTAGGGACAGTATGATCAATAACTATCTCTGGTTTGAATGATGATTTGTAAACAGAAATGAAGTAAGTGCGCCAAGAAGCGTGACAACGTCCCTGTTCGGTCAATGAAACGAATCGCCGACATTAATAGGTATTCGTCTGCGGCCAAGTTAATCTGCCGAATGCATCACGGTTTCTGAAACCTGTATTTATTGATTATGGGAAAACGGCTCAGATAAGTGTTTCCTATGTGCATTGTAATGTATTAAATACCTGTTTGTTCAAAATTCATGGAACAAACATCCGATTTATTTTCAACAAAAATAGGTATAGAACACTAAATAGGTCGCCGTCCGCGGGGCCAAGCTAAACTGCAGATTGGGGAATGTACTTTTTCAAATGCTTGTTGATCGTCCATAGCAGTTTGGTACATATTCGCAAAATATTGAGTACTGGGATCATATTGTATGTCTTCATGATTAACAGCAATGCGTAGGCAGGCTCGGACAGTGAATTTGTTTCCAAGTACTTGTGAGTACCGACCGTAATGTTTTTATTTACATATGTTTTGGTAATCATATTTATATGCAAAATGTGATTAATTTACAACAAAATTTTGGTCTCGTCTGTCGATATCAAGTAATAGCTCCATTTATGTGGACAAAATTGATGATTTCCATCTGAACAACCCGATGTGACAAAACGGCGACCACTATTTTGTCATATACCCGCAATCCGCATGCCCTGCAAACGGCTCTGCATTGTTAGTGAGCCGCAGTTTTGTAGTAATGTCGATTCGTGTACTCAGGCTGCAAATCGACACAATTGTTATGCTGTCAAAGCATGTTTTCACTCTTGACAGCTGCAGTGCACATAATACTTCGGAAATACCAGGGCATACCGGAATCACTGGGGCTGGGCAGCCCGTATAGAGCCCGAGGGGGGCCGTAGCATAACGAAGACACGAAGCATCGAACAACACAAATGGTGCATCCAGAGCGGCAACGTAGTTGTTTTCGGGAACAAATCCCTAAAAGTATCATAATTATAAAAATCAAAGTTTTTTTCTTCTTTGTCACTGGTGGCTGATTAAGTAAAATTATGTAGGTAAACGTTGATCAGATGTTCGATACAACAGAAAATATGTCCAATTTTCTACCGATTTCAGGCGTTTCAGGGGCATGGCCCCTTCGCCCCCCCCCCCGCCCCCTCCTTGGATCTGCCAGTTTCAGACAGTGCCACAAAATGCAAACCTTTGAGACCACAGGGCGATTAAATGTGAAATTGAATAAGTGAACGGACAATGTAAGCACTAAGGCAATGTTATGAACAGAATATTTGGGTGGTAGATCGCCCAGCGTACATGGCCAGTTGGAGTGTGTGTGGGGGGACGCCTGCTCCACAATCCATCTCTGTTAATTACGTCTCTGCAGATTAATATATTGGCGCTCCAAATGGAATTTATGAGTCCGTATTCGCAACGGTTTTGTTACATTATTGGATGCGAAACTATGCTAAATCATGTTGTCTGATATTTAATAATGGAAAGCTAATGTGGGGTAAAGGCATAAAGGCAGGCAGTACCTACTTGTATGTGTGTACCTACTGCAGGGCAGTTTTTCTCTTTCGTATGTGCCGATATCGGGAATCAGTTTCGGGGTTAGAACGTGAATCTTTTTCTTTTCGGATACTTAACATTAAACGGTCACTATAAAAGTTAATTAATTGTTTGATAACTTACCTAGAGTACCATATCTTTTCAATTGGAACATCGAAAAAGAGAATCATCAGAAAAGAACGTCTTCGAGAATATTTTTTGGTATTATAGCAGCACATCATCAAAACAAATTCCATGTTAACATAGTGAACCATGAACAATATTAAGTTCAATATATTTAGGACATATGATTTGCATACCATTAAATGATATTGTCATGTTCTAATTATACATATGGCTAATCAGCAAAATTTGATTTTTACCGACGTGCCCTCCCTGATAAAAATTGTGGCTGCATGTGTCTGGTTTTAATATTTGAGAGTAGGCGTCGGAAGTGGATAAGGGGACGTATCCCCTATCTTTTCGGATTGTATGGTCGTTGCATGAAAATAATAGCCCTTATAACCTTGATGCCCTCCAACTTTTAATAGGATATGGCGCATTTGGATATGACAATACCATTACATTACCGCGAAGTCTGATGAAGATACAACACGGTAAAATTATAATTCTGAAAAAAGTTTTTTTCATAAGCGTATGAAGATATATATATTTATATTTTTGTATTAGCTTATGAGTAGAAATAATTAAATGACATTTCCTCGTCGTAAATAAAAATTTCAATGCAAAATATGATATTAGATTGATGGTGAGTTTATACAATGGTGTTGTTGGAGGGCATCCAATCAAACTCAGGTCCAATTTATTGTAGAAATCCTTGTTGCATGACATATTCGAGTTTTATAGTTTAAAGTGCTTATTCCGACCAAATGCGACTTAAATTTGGTAGTAATCATCTGCCAGCCACCCGCAATTGCTTCCATATTTATTTAATGGATGAGAGAGGAGAAAAAATATATGTGACACATAATAAGTATTTGAGGCTACCCGGTGGTAGCCTCTACTATCCTGCCTTCCAAACGACCCACTTCAACTAAGAATAACGTCGACCAAATATCTCATAGGTTTTTGATACATACATACATAACCCTCGTTTTAATATCCCCCAGCATTCGTGCACTCACAATGTCGCCGATGTTACCCAGCCACTAGACTGAGCACTTTCGCTTTACACATGCAAATGTAACAGCCCTCCAATTCACACAAGCTCATCCAGCGACAATCTACACCACAGGGAGACAGAAGCGATGAGAGGGAGAGGAGCCATGAGGGGGAGAGAGGAGCCATGAGGGGGAGAGAGGATCCATGAGGGGGAGCAGGGGAGCAACAGGAGCGAAGCCACTCACCGCGGGGAAGGGCACACTGCACCTTGTTTGACCACACTTCTAACGGGCCGCCCCAGGCCAGCTAACACCACTGACGGCAGCTACGCAAACAGTGGCGCCTGGACTCCACTGTCCATCACGTGCTCCCCCTCCCGGTGACAGCGACGGCAGCACCCGCTGGGTCACTCGATCCCTTTGTGACCGGCGGCGGCGGCCACCGGTGGCGGCGGCGGCGGCGGCGGCGGCGGCGGCGGCTGGAGCGGCGGCGGCGGTGGAGGCAAGGTTGGCGGCAACGGACAAACCGCCGCCTGCCGTGATGTGTCCGTCCTGGCGAGTCCTCCCAGAGGTCACGGGGCGGCGGCAGGTCCCAGTTTGACCGAGTGTCGGTCCCAGTACACCGAGCGGCTGCGGCGACCCGACAGCTGTAACCTGACAAGTGGCCGCCGCTGCCTCGGTAGAGAGACTGAGTGGCGATAAATCGCCATAGGGGGTCGGCAAGGGACTGCGACGGCACCGGGATGGGCTGGGGCGGACGGCACCGAGACGGGCTCGATGGGACGGGCTGGGACAGATGGGACGGGGTGTATTTAGACAGACGGACGGCCGTTCTCGTCAAACCGAGACGAAAGCGTCAAGAGAGCCGTGTCTATCTACCGTCCTTGCGCGGGGTTGGTGTAAGACGCCGACCCCGCCATGCCTGTTTGCAACCGCGCGAGCTGAGGAATGTGTGATGTGTGTCACGCGACACACAGTACATGACACTCGGCACACGACAGACAGGCGACACGACATACGACACAGCGCGCCACACCGCGACACAAAGGCTACGACGCCATGTGCCGTGTGACCTTGCAGCCGATGGGACGAGGAAGCAGCTCAGATCCAGGAAACCCAGGGACAGACTCCGGCCGGCACCCCGCCGAGCCGCGGACGGAGGCGCACAGACGTCATGAAGACATACGTGTCGTGTGGTCCTGTTGTGCCGCTGACCGGGAAGGAAGACGATGAGGGGAGCCGCTCGCCGGCTCCCGGGGAGGTCCGAGGCGCGGGCACCTCCTCCCTCTCCACCGCACACACGCACACATGGTGCTGGTTTGTGGAGAGGGGGGATCAAGTGGAGAGGGGAAGGGACCGACCGGGATGGCCTTATGGATAAGTGACACATGTTTTGTCTCAGTATGTCAAGTCAGTTGAAATGTATTTCTGTTTTGATAATATATGAATTATATAATATAATATAATAATGTTACAGCTTGACAAGATATTCGTGCAAGATAGAATAACTGGTGAGTGGTGTACGGTTATACAATACAATACAATTACAACCTTAGAATGATGGTATTGAATATACCTATTAAAGACCTTTAAGATATCGAAGGTAACCACCACCAATTGTCACCAGCTCAGCAAGATCAACTCTCGGCCTGTGACTTTTTTCCCATCACATCCGACATGCAGAGCCCGCTCGATGCACGCCAGCAATGCGTTTGTGCTGTCTGCCGTAATGCGGCGCACGACAGGCCGTCGGTGGCATCGTGGCAGCGCCAGCATGCCGGACATTACGCCAGCGACTGGCTGACCGGCGCCGCGCGACAGCAGCTGACCCGCGCCGCGCGACAGCCGGCCCGCCAGCGACAGATCAACAACATCGACCGGCTGCAGCGCGACGCGGCGGCGGCACGGCGAGGTCCAGAGCTGACAGAGCCGGCATTCCGCGGCCGTGCGACGCCGAGACGAGGCGAGACGGCCGCGAGACACCGGCGAGGCAAGGCGAGACAACGCTGAGACGAGGCGAGACGGCCGCGAGACATAGGCGAGGCAAGGCGAGACAACGCTGAGGCGAGGCGAGACGGCCGCGAGACATAAACGAGGCAAGGCGAGACAACGCTGAGACGAGGCGAGACGGCCGCGAGACACGGCGAGGCAACGCTGAGACGAGGCGAGACATAGGCGAGGCAACGCTGAGGCGAGGCGAGACGGCCGCGAGACATAGGCGAGGCAAGGCGAGATGACACCGAGACACGGCGAGGCAACTCTGAGACGAGGCGAGGCAAGGCGAAAAGATGCCGAGACACGGTGAGACGACGCTGAGATGAGGCGAGACACCATGGGAGACGCTTCCCGCAGACACGTGTCAGACTGGCTGCGCTTCGCACTATTGGAGATATCGATCCCATAGCTGCAGCCCCGGCCGCGGCGTGGCACGGCCCGTAGCCGACACCACACCCGGGGCCTATCTGGCGCGCGGCGGGGCTGCCTGCTGCTGCTGCTGCTGTCCAGTAACCTGCCTCCTGGCATATGATAGTATCTGGCTGGAGTGGCGGAATATACGGCCCGACGTGCGGGGCCGGTTCGAAGTGGTGTGGTGGCGTGGGATGGTGCGGCCTCCAGCGGCTTCACAGGGCCACACAGGCACAGCGGGTCACAGTGGGGTCACAGTGGGTCACAGCGGGGAGACTGGCGGTATAGTGACGGCAACGCAGGGGAACATAGGGAGCTTCAGCTGTGGCGGCAACACAATGCAACACAGACACATCGGGGGCTGAGGCAGCAGCACAAAGTCACAGACACAGCGGGGAGACAACAGATGACCGTGGCGACATGGCAGAACCTCACAGACTCGGTGGGTGACAGCTGGTCTGGATCAGTTGACAGTGGCGGCAGCTGTACACTGGAGAACCGGTACATACGGCCAGCCGGCCGGTATCGAGCCAGCCGGCCATCGAGCTGCTGCAGCGGTCCCGTTTGCTGAGCCGCCAGCCACCGGCAAACCCGGCCCCGACCCCGGTGCGGTGCTGTGCGGTGCTCCAGGCGAGGCTCAGTCGCTGTCTGAGCTACCGCCCGCCACCGCGGCTGCCACCTAGCTTTCCCGGCGTCAGCTGACACAGACACGTCCCAAGAACTAGGACTGCCGTGTACACACTGCACCGGCTACGGCGACTACGGCAGGCGTCAACCGGCGTCACGAGAGGTCACATTGCGTCACGAAGCGTTACACAGTGTCACGAGGCGTCACCCAGCGTCACGAGGCGTCACCCAGCATCACGAGGCATCACCCAGCATCACGAGGCATCACCCAGTGTCATGAGGCGTCACCCAGCGTGCCACGAGGTGTCACGCGGCGCCTCGTGACTCCCGGGGTGCGTCCTCACATACAAACAATCCGTACTCACCTCGACGCTGTCTGGCTCGCTGTCGGTGCAGGCTCTCAGCTCCGGGTCGGCCCCGTCCTTGGGCGCCATGGCGGCGGCGGCGGCAATGGCCAGCGTGTCTCCTCACGCGGTCGGCTGGCGCGTTCTCGGCACTACCCGCGGCGCGGCACGACGCCAGCGACGCTCTCCACGGCGCGACGGTCGCGCGCTGTCTGCTGGCCGGGCGGCGGCGGCGGGAGGGGCGGAGGGGTGGCCGGCCCGGCCACCGGGGGCGCCACTGGCGGGCTGCGCCGGTCGCCGCTGGGGGCTGGTTGGCCGCCGCGCCGCCCGCCGCCGCCGCCCACCAGAATAAACTGCCGTCCGGTCCGCTGCGCGGGGAGACGGACTGGACAGTTGGACAGCACGGTAGCTCTGCGAAGCGTGACAGTTCGGCAGCGCGACAGATTCGCTGGAGGAGCTGCATACCGACTGTCAAGTGGGGTCGAGGAGATTTGGAGAAGGACTCGCGAGCTGGGAAACGGGAGAGGGTAACGGGACTGGGAAATAGGAAGGGAGAAAGGAGATATGCAATATGCGAGAGACACAAATCCTGCGAAACGGAGGGTTGCACACGATCAGGGAGAGGACACGTGATCTGGGAAACGGGAGTGATCTACTGTCAATAGTTGCTAGTTGATACCTTGCCATTTACAAATTAAATCTCTTGATCATATCAATCAAATGGCGTTGCAGGTCACCGTCGAGGCCCAAATTGAGCTCATGTGATGTTGAATGAAAGCTCGTGCGATCGGGTGGTGAGGTCAGGACTCAGGACCAGCGCAACAAGCTCTGCTTAGCGCGGGTCCTGACCTCGGAAATCCACTCGTACAAATCATTCGGACTAAGTTTATAAAGATATTTAAGATATTTAATTTATAAAGTTTATAAAGTGATATTTTTTTGCGAAAGATGAAATAATTTGTATGATGAAAACTGGTAAGGTTGAATACTCGATGACAGGCAGCAACGTAAATTGCAGATAAGAATCATGTGAAATAAAAATTGATAACTTCGTTGAGCTAAAAGCCAAAACTGAAATGTCACTGCATAAATGGAATGTTTCACCAGCAGGCTATGTGAACTTTCCAAATGACTTGAGTCTCACAATTTAAAAACAAAAGGTAGAAAAAAAAAATTCACATGCATCCGTTGTATTTGTATGTCAGAGAAAGATTATTTGACCACCGCCGCGCTGTGTTCAGGAGGGACATCGACAACCCTGTTGGGCTTCACTTTCGATCTCAGCATGGTTATGATGTCCTTCCTGAAGTCCCGATACCAGGGAAAGTGTTATGTAAGTGCCATGGCCATGTTGAACGCAAAGTAAAGAAAACGATGTTTATTCGAAACCTCAAACCTGTCATGAACAAAAATACAGTGAGCTGGCCGCTTTTGAGCTACGTGAGCAGTCTGGCACTGACGCAACATGGACCTCCAAATGTACTTGATCTATTCGCACCGCTGTATTTAAATTCACGTAGGATCAAAATGTATTGCTTATTGTATTAATTGATAGTATAGTCTTGTTAAATTTGCTTGTCATCTGACTGAGCTATCAGCGGCTTTGATGTCTTGTTTCAGATTATTCAGTATTCAGAACTTGTGATTTTGGGGCGGAACTTCATTACTGTGCGATCATATGGTGTGTAGTGCCTTTATGCCCCCCCTAGATGCTCAGTAGGGCGCCGTTGCTACATGTATTTTTGTATTGGAAGCTTAGCGACTCCAAAGTGTTTGTCAAATACGTAACACGTTCGCGATATCATGCGTGTTGGTTTTATCACGGGAAATTGTCCTCAGTCACTTGAATGTTTGTGCCGATATATAGTGACGCTTTTATGACTTTTTTATTTTGATACTCGAGTCATTTGTATCGCTATCTATTAATCATGCCAAGTCTCAAACAAGGGTTAAACTCAATTTATGTAAACTTTCGTTGACATTTTGCTGACCAATGTTAGCCAATATGGGCTGATCGTCGATTTTCACTCGGACTGAGCTGATCAGAGCTGATCTAGAAGGAGCTAATAAATCAGAGAGAAAGTGAGCCATATCAAACAAACATTTGCACTAGTACCTTAACCTTCGCTCTGGTGGGGTTAATTTTGACCCCCTCAGGGTCTTCAGGAATAACAGGAAAACGATCGCGCGCAGCACCGATAAATTTGACTTAGCTCTTCGGACATCAAGTGCCTACAATGTTTAACTTTTTGACCTCGGGTCATCTCAGGTCAGGTCACCAGGTAACGTCAAATGACCTCACCTTCAAGAGTTTGTGGTCGTGCCAAACTCGACCTGGTTTCGACCGAACAGTTCGAAACTCAGGATATAATCAGGGCATAAGTACCTACAATCAGGGACTCGTCTAACATGTTAACTGGCGGGAATACTCCAGTCACAGATCCAGCCCCCCAAGTGAAACAGACATTCGGCCACTGGGGGGGGGGGGGCAGCGCGACCGGCGCCAGAAGTCCACAATGCATGACTGACGCCTTTGTTTTCTTGAGCGGTAACGGCTTGAGCCAACAAATAAATTTGATACATTTTGTACACTTATTTTGTATTGTTTGGCGACCGATTGTTTAAGCAGTATTGTTTTGCATGCGTATTAAAACTATCATTTCGTTATCCCCCGAGTGCCTCCATGGTGTGGTGAGGCCTGCCAGAGGTAAGCAGTAAAGACTAACCTTATAAAGAGGTACCAAATCAGGCCCGAGTCGGGCTGGAGATCCGTTTCTGAGTCCGGGGGGGTCCAGTCTGGAGGGGGCCTACCCTGGAGGGGGCCCACCAGAGACAGAGGGCCCCGCAATACAAGGGGCCCCCGGGTAGTGGCGAGTCTAGCGTTGTTTAGCGTGGGGGGATGTCAGTGCAAAGTTGTTGACGGGGGCGGCGTCAGCGAGAAGCGAGTAACGGGAGAAAGTAAAAACATTTTAAAGTTGCTATTTTTAGGAGGAGCAAAAGTCTACAGATTTTATTTTTTGGGAGGGAAATTGCTCATTTTTACCGACCGATAGAAGTAGATCCGCTGCCAGCAGGCGCAGATCCCGAAGTCTTTCCAGGAAGAGCCAAGAGGGCGCCGTAATTAGCGCGATGTTTATGGCCGGTAAAAGTGTGTGGGTACTAACTTATTTTGTCAGTACTTTCACATTTCCGGTCTTTTTGGTAATAAATAGAGCTATTATGAAATACTTTCAACTCATTGTATGAATATTTGACAGCTTCCGTATAATTCATCGGTCTTAAGGCAGCGGCCACCCTCTAACATGTTAACTGCGCCTGGGCTGCAGCCCCCCCAGTGAGGCCGCCAGGGTCCTTTTTATCCCCCAGTCGAGCCAAATATATGGGTCGATATGAGGGGTTCCGCCACACATTTTAAATGGGGGATCGTGTATGTACTCACTAAATCGAGGTAAGCTCTATTCGGCGAAAAGATGTTGACGGGGGGGATAAAGCGTCGGGTAAGTACCTAAACATTGTTGAGCGTGAGGAGGACCCAACAAGTTTTAGAGGTGAAGCGTCAATAAAAANGGGGTGCCCCGGCTGGCTGCTGCGGTGAACAGAGGGGACCTCCACCACAGTAGGTCAGAAGTGAGCAGCGTGACACCGGGAGGTCACACATCACACCGGGCACACCATACATGGAAGCAGGCCAACAGAATGTCACCGGGATATCCGAGACCGCACCATAGACAGAGACATGGGTCGTCCAATAGGACAGCCAAGGTCAAGGAGAGCGTCTGAATCATCGCTGAGACACCCCGACGGATTTCAGAGAGGGGTCCTTCACTAGGTCACCACAGGCCAAGGCCAGCGAATGGCTCATTTGAATGCCTCGGAAATCACGCGCACCAGACAAGCCTGAAGCTGTTCGCGAGCTGACTGAAGTCGTTCTTGCATGTGTGACTGTATTGCTAATGCGCAAAGTGCAAACGAGGGCGAACGGGTCTGGCTGGGGGCTCAGGAGAAAATAATCCTTTTAGTAGTTAGTACAGAGGTCAAGTCGTCCCATAAAGCACATCCGCGTCGCAGCTAAGCTATTAAGCTGGACGTAAAGGTGCAAACACATTTTAGCCAAACAGTTTGGGAATTATTATGTGACGTTGCCGTATCAGCGAGGTTTCTTATCAGCTTACTTCTCAGGACGGATGACATGCACGCCGGGCACCCAGTGGCCATTCTCGGAACTACTGTTGCCAGTAGATGGCGCTGGTACTGAGACCGACCTGCTCCAGCCGACCAAGCGACAGGCTTTACCATGCTGTGCATGACAAGGCCTTAGCTAGTAGGGATTGGCAAACAATAGCTGCATTGGCTTCATGCCTAGTATGACTATTAATTAAATATCCACAGAAGGTAGGAAATATCTGAAATGTTATTGTTAATTGTAGTGTAAAAGAGGAAAACAGTAGAACGAAGTTCACAACTTCTGCCAGCAAACACTGCACACAAGCTTCAGAAGAAAGAGGAAGGACGGCATCTAGTGTTGGGCACCACTGGCCTTCACCCTAGCTTGGGGTCCACCATTCACAAGACTGAACTTTATCACCAGCTGAGTGAATTAACGTTAATAAGCATGGCACTCAAGTAAATTTAAAATAAACTTCCTAAGGCCATGTGCACATTAACGGATCCATATTCCATAGCGGCGGATGTGCACGGGGGGGGGGCACGGGTGTTTGGGGCCAATTTCTAAAAATTCGCACACGATTTTGAAAACATATCTGATTTCGCTTGCTTAGGTACGCATTGAAAGTTGATTTAAAACACAACTTTCCCGAGTAAAAGTTACTTCGATTTTCACTAGGTATATCAGGAAATGTGTCAATATTGCTTTTAAAAGTGTCAATTTTGCTCCAATTTCAAAGGTTTGGGGGGCATGGCCGCTTTTCTCCCACCCCTGGAACCGTTAGTACATGCCGATGATGATGCCGAACCGACCCGTCTCGTCAGTACGCGTAGGAGTGACGACTTTTGTGACCTAACTTGTGCTGCTGCAAGTAAGGCGCTTTGGTGGAAGGGTTAATTTCCATCTGTGAAGCTTAAAATGAACGCTAAGCCATAGCCCAAGGTCCAGAGTGAAAACAATCCGACTCTGAAATTAGGCGTCAACAAATACAGGACAAAATATAATACGCTGTGATATCGCAATTCACCAATTAGTGCTAGCCTTCTTAGCGATCGAAGCAAAATATGTGAATTAGTCGTATACGTATTAAGTAATTCAAGAGACTAGGCAATAGGTATATCTGAGACGTCCGTCCGCTGAAGCAGGCTGCAGTGGCGGCCGGTGGCGCAACAGCTGACATGTATGGGCGGCGCGGATCAAGCTAATCTAGCGTGTGTCCTACATTGTCATTCATAATTCCAGCCCTAAAATAGCATTACACGGGCAGCACACGAAGGTGAGCGCAGGCCGTTAGTGTGCGGACCCACACCAGCTTAAGTCGACACCACACACGGCTGGAACAACAGTGACTATCTAACCAAACCAACGAGCACAGGCATCAACGGCGACCTATACCACCAAGTGTTTGCCTACTGCGTCACGCCTTACGTGAGCGGGACAAACCCGTCTCCGAGACGTCCAGCTCTCTCACAGTGACGTCAGACCAGTCAGGTCTGATCGCATGACGTCATTACAGTGACGCTATAATCCATCCCGGTGGCTTAGGACGTCATCGAACAGTGACGTCACAATAAGGCCCAGAGACACATGACGTTACCACCATAATGACGTCAGAACCCGCGACTCCGCGGCATATGACGTCACTGCATAGCGTGCTGCGATTGTCGGCCGACAGTCAGGCGGTGAGTATAGAGTCAGGCCGTGTGTGGGTTATCAGAGGACTAGTCAGTAGTCACGTGACTCTGAGCAGGCCGTGTGGGGTTATCAGAGGATTAGTCACGTGACAGTCGGCCTGCCGTGTCGTGACGTCACAGGACAGCAGTCGCGTGACAGAAGGCAGGCCCGGCGGAATGCCGCTTTTCAGCCTCCTCCACATATAGAGGATAATCCCATCGTCACACAGCAGGACCGCACGACGCGACTGCCTGGCTGACAGGCAAGCCAAGGAAAGGCTCGAATTGAGCTTCGAGAAACACTGGGGAGGGTTCGGTTCAAGGCACCATCGAAAGTGTTTTGGGGTTTCGCATAGCACAACGAAAGTTTATTTTTTGCGGGGGTAGGCCAATGGAATATGAATGAGGGAAGACCCCCTGGACATTCTAAGGGCCTGCTGCCAAAGCCTGTCTCACTACTATCCCAGTATCCTCATTTTTACCTCATGAGGGTCAAACGTCTATGAACATGATCAGTAGTTCTAATTATTTAGATGGAGACATCCAACGACCTTCGCTTATGACAATTTTACGTTTTTGTACCATTCATTTCATAATATATCTTTTAAAAAAAATTGCATCACATGAGAAAATAGCCGCTTGCAATATGTATAATTGTCCATGCATCATGAATCATGATTATAGGTATGCCTAAATATCATATTGTTATGAACCTTTGCTACATTTCGCCGCTTCTGAACTGTACCGATTTTGCAGCACAGGCCAGTTTTTTCAACAAAGTCATGAAATTAGGTATGTGAAGTTTCATATCAAAATAGCAATATTTAATATAGGTACCAGTATAATATATTTGATATAACTATCAATGTATTTCATATCATTTGTGCAAATAAATATATTATAGGATTTTTTATGGATATTGGAGACTGGAGTAGGTGAATGGAATTGGATTAGGAATCAAGTTTTTTGGGTGCCCTGGAATTGGATTCGGAATCGATTCCCTTAATAAAATATCTATTGGAATCAGAATCAGAATCAAATCCATCTGGCTTGGCATGGAATCGGAAACGGTTCCGCCGAAGCGGAATCAAGCACTTAAGTCTGCTCGGCGGCGACATAGACCTGTTCGTTCGTTAGTGGGTGGACCTATTGTCAACTGATCGCAACGTTACGCGGTGGGTGGAGCCAGTTGTCCGCTGACCGAGACAGAATCACGACCTGGCGCCGGGTCACGACCTGGCCCCGGGTCACGACCTGACCCCGGGTCACGACCTGATGCCGGGTCACGACCTGGCCCCGGGTCACGACCTGAAGCCGGGGCACGACCTGATGCCGGGTCACGACCTGATGCCGGGTCACGACCTGACCCCGGTTCACGACTGGCCGGCTGCGGTGACAGCAGCCACATTTACACCGCCATTCAAAGTGACAAATACACAGGGGTATTCCAGACACTGTGACGCTTGTGTCATACACTGTCATACTTGTGTCAACACTGACACATTTGGTTAAATCTTCCGAAAAAAGCAACTAAGCAAGCTCAAATGGTTCCGAAACAAAATACCGCCGCCGCCACCACTGAGGCACTCACCCCATCCCCGCAGCCCTGCCGCCCACGCCCCCGCCGCCCCAACAGCCTCGGCCTACCTATCGACTTCTGACGTCAGCGTCCTTGCAGGCCCAGCGAATAGCTCAATTGTCTCGGATGATATGCATTTGCATCCATTGTTTGCGAAATCGATTATGAAGCAATAACTATAAGCATTGAAAAGCATTAAAGCGTAACATTGGAGCTAGGCATTGGGACTCATGATAGATGACTTATTGTTTAATTAGCGCAATACAACACACAAGTCCGTTACATGATGTCGTGCTGTGCGCACTGCGTGTTGCGTGATCGTGCTCAGCGCTGCTCGCGGCGTCCCTCCTCGTGCCTGGTGTGGCTAGGATGGCAGGATGGGAGATATACTAGCACTTCATTGTAATTAGCTCACTGTGCTTGTTTTGTAATTCCAAAACAGTTCCAAGACAAGCACCTCCAGTCACACCGAAAAATATATATTCTAAAAATGAAGTGATTAGTGAGCATGTTAACATTCCAAAATTCGTAGCTCGTAACAACGACGGAGCTGCGACAAGGCTGCAGAT
Organism: Semibalanus balanoides; assembly: GCA_014673585.1. Taxonomy (NCBI): domain Eukaryota; kingdom Metazoa; phylum Arthropoda; class Thecostraca; order Balanomorpha; family Balanidae; genus Semibalanus; species Semibalanus balanoides. The sequence goes on from VOPJ01005493.1 coordinate 176,991, forward strand.
CGATAGTCACCCCTCAACAGCTCGCAAATCCTCCCCGTCTTACGTTTTGGCTGCGACAGCAAACGTCAAACACGTCAGCAATGGCAACCAACGTCATAATCCTCCTTCAGTGGATTCAGAGAGCAAATAAACCAAGCCAAACTCGTAATTCTAAAGGATAACAGGACTACTTCAGCTGCTCGCGCGCCTCATCCGTTCCAGCCTGCATAGACGCAGCGGCCGCAGCGGTGCTGGGGACGCAGCGGCCGCAGCGGTGCTGGGGACGCAGCGGCCGCAGCGGTGCTGGGACGGCAGCGCCAGCCAGCGGTGTGGGGACGCAGCGCCCGCAGCGGTGCTGGGGACGCAAGCGGCGAGCGTTGTGGGGACGCAGCGACGCGGCAGCGCTGTCCTGGGACGCAGCGCCCGCAGCGGTTGGCTGGGGACGCAGCGCCGCGCAGCGGTGCTGGGGACGCAAGCGAGCCCGCAGCGGTGCTAGGGAACGCAGCGGCCGCAGCGTTGCTGGGACGCAGCGACGCAGCGGTGCTGGGAGCAGCCGGCCGCAGCGTTGCTGGGGACGCATCGCCCGCATGCGGTGCTGGGGAGCAGCGCCCGAGCGTGCTGGGACGCAGCGGCCGAGCGTTGCTGGGACGGATCAGGCGACCGAGCGGTGGCTGGGACGCCAGCGCCCGCAGCAGTGCTGGGCGCAGCGCCCGCAACGATCTGGGGACGCAGCGCCGCAGCGGTGTTTGGGGGCCGCAGCGCCCGCAGCGGTGCTGGGGACGGACGCATGCGCCGCAGCAGTGCTGGGACGCAGCGCCCGAAAACGATGCTGGGGAACGCAAGCGCCGCCAGCGGTGTTGGGACGCAAAGCGCCCCAACGATGGCTGGGGACTGTAGCGCCGCAGCGGTGTTTGGGGACGCGCAGCGCCCGCAACGATGGTGGGGGACGCAGCGCCCTGCACGGTGTTGGGGAGCAGCGCCCGAGCGGTGCTGGGGACGCAGCGGGCCGCAGCGGTGCTGGGGACGCAGCGCCCGCAGCGGTTGCCTGGGGACGGCAGCGCCCGCAGCGGTGCTGGGGACGCAGCGCCCGCAGCGGTGCTGGGGACGCAAAGCGCCCGCACGGTGGCTGGGGACGCAGCCCCGCAGCGGTGCTGGGGAGCAGCGCCCGCAGCGTTTGCTGGGGACGCAGTCGCCCGCAACGGTGCTGGGGACGCAGCGACCCGCAGCGTTAGCTGGGGACGACGCATGCGCCCGCAACGGTGCTGGGGACGCAGCGCCCAGCAACGGTGCTGGGACGCAAGCGGCCGCAGCGTTGCGGGGACGCCAGCGCCCGCAGCGGTGGCTGGGGACGCAGCGCCGCAACGGTGTTGGGGACGCAGCGCCGCACGTGCTGGGGACGCAGGCGCCCGCAAGCAGTGCTGGGGACCAGCGCCCGCAACGATGCTGGGGCGCCAGCCGCCCGCGCGGTGTTGGGGACGCAGCGCCCGCAACGATGCTGGGAGCAGCGCCCGTCAGCGGTGTTGGGGACGCAGCGCCCGCCAGCGTGCTGGGGACGCAGCGGCCGCAGCGTGCTGGGGACGCAGCGCAGCCGCAGCGGTGCTGGGGACGCAGCGCCCGCAGCGGTGCTGGGGACGCAGCGGCCGCAGCGTGCTGGGATCGCAGCGGCCCGCAGCGTGTTTCTGGGACGCAGCGCCCAGCGGTGCTGGGGACGCAGCGCCCGCAGCGGTGCTGGGGACGCAGCGCCCGCAGCGGTGCTGGGGACGCAGCGCCCGCAACGATGCTGGGGACGCAGCGGCCGCAACGGTGCTGGGGACGCAGCGCCCGCAGCGGTGCTGGGGACGCAGCGGCCGCAGCGGTGCTGGGGACGCAGCGGCCGCAGCGGTGCTGGGGACGCAGCGGCCGCAGCAGTGCAGGGGAGACCCGGCTGAATTCCGGTCCCGATGACGCGTCGTCACTGCATTCACACGTTCATACAGAGCGATGATATATATACAGATACAGGGCAGTGGCCGGCCTGACCCCATCAATAAAAGGTTGTCCACTGTCTGTCCGCTGTACGTGAAGGGGCGGATCCAGGGTGGGGGCAATCCGGCCATCCCCACCAAAAAAACGTCTGAAATCGGAGCAAAATTAACACATTTCCTGATATAAAATGAAAATCTAAACAACTTTTACAAAGACAATTTTGCTTTAAATCAGCTAACAATGTATAAGCAAGCGGGATCCGATGAGTTTGAAGAATTATGAGATACTCCCCCCTAAATCAAAACTACCGTTCTGGATCCGCCCCTGTGTACGTGTACACTGTACACCGTTATAATCGTTTGACGATTGTCACTCATGCAGAGCAGCCATACGTGAACACACGTCACGAAGGTGTATGCAGAACACAAGATACGAGTACCCGCGTTACGAGAGTCGGCAGAGATACACATTAGATAACGGTAGATAAACACACGGCACGAAGGTGTATGCAGAACACAAGATACGAGTACCCGCGTCACGAGAGTCGGCAGAGATACACACTAGATAACGGTAGATAAACACATGTGACGGGTCACGGGGGCACACACTAGATAGAGATACACACTAGATAACGGTAAATAAACACACGTCACGGGTCACGGGGTCGGCAGAGATACACACTAGATAACGGTAGATAAACACACGTCACGGGTCACGGGGGCACACAAGAGGCGGTAGGTAGAGAGACTGGGAGGAAAACTTCCAATGAGTTAAAGCTGTCCAAAGACGGCGGAAGAACTGCCAGGGTATTTAATTGACAGGTTTTTCTCACGGAGCTTCCCCCGAGCGTGACAAACAGAGCGTGACGAACGTGACGAACGGCTAGATATCCGCGGCCAGCAGCCACCGCAATATATTATACTCTTCCACGTCAGTAACGAAAGCTACGACACTGAAGCCGACATACTGGCCAGGCACGTAGCCAGGATTTTGCTCAGGAGGGGGCCACGTCGGAAAAAATCACATTTTGCTCCTAGAATCTCATTCATAGTGTGATCACATTTTGCTCCTCAGCCATATGTTGCTCAGACCGGGGTAGGGGGGGGGGGGTAGGGTCGGGTTTTCAGCAGAATCCATTCTATCTATGTGTGGATTTTATTTCGCTGCAGGGGGGTGGGGGTCATGGTCCCATGGCCCCTTGCTAGTCCTATAATGGCAGGTTCAACCTGGCGGTACCGAAAAAACAGTTCCCTTGGCCCAATTGAACACCAACACAAGGAACAAGGTCAGGACAGACTGTCAGTGTACAGTCTGTCAATACGTTTTGTCCCACTTCCAAACGACACCACCTGTGGTGCTGGGGGGACCCTTTTTCATTTGTCCATCGTTGCTGTTTTTCATCATTGCATCGGTGCTGGTGTTGTCCGGTCGGTGCTGCAACGCAGAGAATCCATGTAATTACTTAAGTCCCGCTCCTCGCCCCCGGTAAATCAGAGGCGAGCAGGGCGAAAAAATGGTTTCGTGGTTGTCGTCGAAATTAAAAACTGGGGTTGGTGGTTGTCCTGCGAATAATGCATTGCATAGTACAAAATGTGTGCAACTGGTGTCATTATACATCCTAGTGCGCCAATCAATCTGTGTGTCAATATCAATGTCTGTAATATTTTCTTCCTATTTCAGTATTCAGCCAGTAGGTTACTAGTAACTACCAAATAAAAAGTGGTATTAACAATTCAATCGGCCTTAGGCTTCTTATGGTAACGTATGCCCATCTGAAATAAATACGTATTACTAAATGTTTAGGGAAATTGGCAAAATACTTCTATTTTGGTCGCAAGCCTGTTTCTCAAGTATAACAAAGGCAACACAAATAAATAGTACTGACGCCGCAAATATAGACGGTGTTTGCTACCGATCTCAAAAGCAAGCATGAAAAGGGATTAAATGCACTGATGTCTGACGACCGCGCCGTAACGAGACTAAACGGGATGTTTCATATGGTGCACACTGCACAGTGCGCACCATATGAAACATGGGCATTAAGTGAATCACACACAGAGCAAAAAATGCAATGTCAATTATCTTCGTTTATTGTCGTGGATCAGCATCGCAACCAGGGAGATGCCACTAGCAGATGCAACAATTTCTCAAAAAAGGGACTCGGCACCGCCATCGCACCCGTAACCATAAATGAGCTGGCACGCAATTCAAGTCCGGCCACTGTGGCTGCACCCGCAGCCCGGCAACCAGCAATCTGCATGTCTCATTTATTGGTACATTAGGCATATTTTAACCCCGAACCTTGTGCTGAGCCCGGCATGGGAACCGGCAAGTGCCTGAGTTCAGCACACGGCTTTCAGTCCGCCGATTAAGACCCGACGCGGCTCCGTGGTCCTAGAAATGTGTATCTCTAACTCCAACTCCCCGGTGGTATAATGGACTCGCTATTCGCGGCTGGGGACAGGGAGGGGGCCACGAAGGAATGCTGTTTGAATGACCATTATGGACATGTAGGGACCGGGACTGGTCAGAATAATGCAAGGATTTGGCACGGTAAGGGAACGCGTTTGCTAAGAATAGTAATATGCCAGAAAAGTATACTGAAATATACCAGATTCGCAGGCAATTAGGACAACCACGACAACCATTGGTATTGCGCGTATGTCATGTCCCGTTATAAGGGTCGCCGGCGTGGTCGTCCCGACCGTCCGGACGATCAGCCGCGGTGTCTGAAGCGATACAGTATATACTAGTATCTATGTATAGTAACCTACAATATGGTTTGTTAATTGTTACTCTGCGTGAGTGATTTGGAAATGTAGACCCCCGCAGTTGCTAAATGAAGGCGTATTTTTTAGAACGAATCATGCGAGAGAGTTGAGAGACGAAACAACATATACTTAGCACATCAAGATATAGCTTGTTACCAGGTAGTATAGGTTGGTTGAGCAAGAGTAGACATTTCATTATTTTTGACGTCGAAACCTCAGGCGGGACACCGATGTGTCGTCGAAATTCCCATGTCTTTGGTTGCCGTGAAGGAGACAAAACGAACACGATTTTTCAGCCCTGGAGGCGAGGGCATAACTAGTTTTATTAGATTCCACTGCGTGCAGCACCGACAGACGCGCCGCCGGTTGTAACGAGGACGTGGTCAGAACATATGGTCTGCGCTGCACATACATACAATTGTACAGTACATGTACTGTGCGTCTCATTACCGGCCATGTCTTCTCTCCAGAGCGGCGGATGAGAAGAGGCAGCTCTGACGTCACACCTGAGACCACAGTGACGAGACAATGCCAGCTTCACTGATGGATCTGCCTGCCTGCATGCTGGGCTGGCTGGATTTCAGACGGCATCAGCTTAGTTCCATGTAGGTACTACCACGGTTGGTACCACCGATGATTAATATTTGTCTATAAGTTAAGAAAAGGTGTCTGTCCGCACTTCCGCAGGGAGAAATCCCAGAAGGCTCCCCAGATAAAAATTGTGTGATGATCCTCCCAACTTCAGGGTATTAATCTAACCTAACACCAAAAGAAGTGATCGATGATGGATAAATTGCTGAAAAGTGAGGGAACCAGATATCATTATCGGCCCCAGCCTAAAAGGGGTAGGACCATGACCCGCCAGTCCGTTTCTACGCCTATGATTGTGAAGTTGTGAATCAATTATTATTCTGCCAACCATTCATATGGAATCAATATCAGCGATTTAACAATTATAAGCCACACAACAGTAGGAAAACGTTAATATTGTTGGATCTCTAACTTAAAGAGTGGGTCTTGGCCGCCCCCATTCGCCGTTCTTACGCATTATGGGTTATGATATTGCGGGATTGTAAATTCATAATTATTTTCGCGACTTAAAAGCATTCACATCGAACAAATATCAGTGATCGGAGGGGGATAAATCTTTCAAAAGTCGGGGGGGCTAGTTACCATTGCTGCCCCCAGCCTGACAAGTGTGAGCCCCCCCCTCTCCCGAGGACCATGCCCGCTGGGGGCATGGTCCTCGCACCTATTAGTAAAATAATTTTACCCGCACCCCCCCCCCTGTTTCTACGCCTATGGCCAGCTCACACCCCGAAGCTCACAGCTTCAGCCTTCAGTTCCTAGTATCAGCACCAGCTCTAAGCTCCCAGCTGACAGGCCAAAGCTCGAAGATCCCAGCCCAGTGTTCAGTTTACAGCTGCCAGCTAGCGTGCACTTCAGCTGCCAGCTGCGGCAGCGTCTACATCACGGATCCCAGCTGGACACCAGGTCATCAGGGAACACCACACCAGGTTAGCAGAGAACACCAGCCTCAGTCGGAGCTGAGCGAGCCAATAACCATGAGGTGTGGGAAATGGAAATGACGGCAGCGTGCGGTAATGGCCACCCAGCTGCGCTAATGGGATGGTGAGTGTTCTGAAGACGGCCGAATGGACAACCGTCACGCTCTCCAGATGGCGTCTCTGCAGGATTCACACACGCTATGAGGGACGCCGAGCTCTCCAGGCACTGCAGTGCGATGTCAGTCCGTCTCCGAACTGAAGGCAGGCCGCTGGCGATCCCTCACGGGCCCCTCCGAACTGAAGGCAGGCCACTGGCGATCCCTCACGGGTCCCTCCGAACTGAAGGCAGGCCGCTGGCGATCCCTCACGGGTCCCTCCGAACCTGAAGGCAGGCCGCTGCGATCCCTCAACTGTCCTCCGAACTGAAGGCAGGCCCCGCTGGCGGATCCCTCGCGGGTCCCTCCGACTGAAGGAGGCCGCTTGGCGATCCCTCACGGGCGCCCTCCGAACTGCAGGCAGGCCGCTGGCGATCCTCACGTTGTGGGTCCCGACTGAAGGCAGGCCGGCTGGCGATCCCTCACGGGCCCCTCCGACTGAAGGCAGGCCGCTGGCGATCCCTCACGGGTCCCTCCGAACTGAAGGCAGGCCGCTGGCGATCCCTCGCCGGCCCCTCAGAACGTGACATGAGCACTCAGCACAGGGACATTTGAGTACCACTGTTTGACCCTAAAGGATTGCATACATCTCCAATGTCCATAGATGCGAACGACGCCGCTGGCGGATCTAGAACGACAGTTTGTGGCGGTTCGGGAGGATCACCCCAAAAAAAGTTTCAAAAAATAAAAAAAATATTCAGATTTCGTTCCCTCATGCATTGCTAGAGCGTTTTAAAAAAAGTTTTCCTTAGCAAAAGTTGCGTAGATGTCCTACATCAGGAAATGTGTAAATTTGCGTCGATTTAAGGCGGTTTGGGGGGGGGGAATTGTCCCTGAAGCCCCCCCCCCTCCCCCTGGATCCGCCAGTGAACGACGCAGTGGTATCACTCTCCGCTTATGCAGGCGTTGACATGTGAGAAGAGGCCTCAGACTGCTCCAGACACGGGCATACCTCTTCACCAGTCATATCTGCCACCAGCGATATATACCTACGTCTCCATACAGCCACCCATACCACTTACCAGAGACGTAACTTTTTACAAATCATTGGGGTTGCACTTAGTGAGTCAGGAAAGCGCAGACTTGTGTGTGGAGGTGCCAAATTATACAACGGTCTGCCCGCAGCATGCAAGGCACCATCACATGTCACGTTTTAAAGCGGATCTTGCTCACGATGCTCGAAGCGAACCACGAATGAACTTAATGTGCTCAGGATGAATTGTGTACTGTGTGCATTGTGTTAGTGTGTGATAGTGTGGTATGTGTTTTTTGGCGGTGTGCTACGCCCCTAATGTCCACTCTATTGATAGTTTTTGACATGGAACTGAAAAGCCCCGCATCTGCGAGGACGAAGCCGCAATAAACGAATCTGAATCTGAAATCTTAGTTGTTAAGAGCCCATTTCTACCACATCTTGTCATAGGCGTAGTGATTAATTCCAAAATTATCGGGGTTGTAGCTACAACCCCCCTTTGCATTAAAGTTACACCCATGCCACTTACATCCCAATATGGCAGTTAGCACACTGGCGACACATCAAGGAAAGGCCCTAACAGGACACCCAGTCGCCCCCCACCGCCACCCCATGACGGCGCCGAAACATCTTGCTCGTGTCGCGGTCGGCTCCTCCCCGCTGCGGCGGCCCCGCACCAGAGGTCAGCCCGCTCATCCCTGACCCAGTTGCAGCTGAAGCTGACTGCAATCGCGGCTCATTATTTGCGATACAAAACCGTTTGCGGCGGCGCAGACCGGACAGCCGGGCGCGATGAAGCGGGTCCGGACAGCCGCCCCTGTGAAGCGGGTCGGACGGCGAAATTTATGGTGGGTCAGTCGTCAGCGTGCTTGGGATGGTGGGTCAGCGTGCTTGGGATGGTGGGTCAGCGTGCTTGGGATGGTGGGTCAGCGTGCTTGGTATAGTGGGTCAGCGTGCTTGAGATGGTGGGTCAGCGTGCTTGAGATGGTGGGTCAGCATGCTTGAGATGGTGAGTCAGCGTGCTTGAGATGGTGAGTCAGCATGCTTGGGCTGGTGGGTCAGCGTGCTTGAGATGGTGGGTCAGCGTGCTTGGTATAGTGGGTCAGCGTGCTTGGGATAGTGGGTCAGCGTGCTTGGGATGGTGGGTAAGCGTGCTTGAGATGGTGAGTCAGCGTGCTTGAGATGGTGGATCAGCATGCTTGAGATGGTGAGTCAGCATGCTTGAGATGGTGGGTCAGCGTGCTTGAGATGGTGGGTCAGCATGCTTGGGATGGTGGGTCAGCGTGCTTGAGATGGTGGGTCAGCGTGTTTGAGATGGTGGGTCAGCGTGCCTGGGATGGTCATTGGGTCGAGTGTGCCAACGACCAGCCCAACTCGAGCGGAGTCTGATTCAACGCGATGCTAAGTGGAAGAGATTACAGGGATGGGAGCTGCAGCTAATTAGGCAGTAATTAAACGACGGGAATCGGAGCAAAGCACACCGTATGCAGGCTCAATCATTTCGACATGGTGTGAATCAGAAAATGAATTAGGTGGTCATTAACAGGTTATTTCTGCCGACGGGCTATATGGCAACAATGACATATTTTATGTTCCGAGGATTTGTTCATGTTTACAGAAAGAAGCAATCACCAAAGTTCAGCTTTTAAACCGTCACTGAGCTATCATTTCCCATCGAGTTAAGTGTACTGATATAAACGCTATATTATGTATAGCACCACGGCATATAAAAGGTTCATTTCTCGCCATATAGCATATTAATCCCTATCTCATCCTGCGTGAGACGATGCCCTTGACACCTTATTACGCAAGTATCCTTTCGCCTTTGTCCCAAAGGATGATCCAGAAAGTGTGATTTTGACAGTTTGGGGGGGGGGGGCAAATCCCAAAAATTATCGCATAATTCTGAAAACTCATCGGATTTCGCTTGCTTATGTATCAATAACTGATTTAAAACAAACTTTCTCTCGTAAAAGTTGCTTAGTTTACGACAAACTCAGGAAATGTGTCAAATTTGCGCCGATTTTGGGTGGTTTGGGGGGGGGGCCATGGCCCCTTTGGCCCCCTGGATCCGCCCTTGCTTTGTCCCTCCTCTCCCAAAACATTACACATGGCCTAGGTGGTATGCAAATGCACCAAACCTCTGGTATAGAGCTTTGCCGGTACAAGTTCTACAATGTATTTCGCCTCTCAGCCGCCATGCGCCCCTCGGTCTCAGGAGGCACTGGGCGCCCGGCGGCCAAGTCGGCCGGCAGTGGCACGGTCGGCGCCGTTTGGCGGTGCGTTTTTGCGGCGCGCAGATGGGGCCAGCAGACTGTGCAAGACACCTGGGTCACGGGCGGACGACTCATCGCGCACGGTGAACCAACGCAGCGCCCACTGGCGGCGGCCAGAATAGGCAGAGGCCCGACAAAGCATAGCCTGGGAGCGATTTCCGGAGAAGAAGCAGCTTAGACAACACAAGCTGCGAACCAAGGTTAAACCACTGTATCATCAGCTATGCGACATGCGATGCCTCATGTGATGGTACCTATAGTAGAAGTCACGTAGCCAGACGTGGTAGTTCATCTGGCTTTTCGGTACAGGAGGCAAGGAGGCGTGATATTGCAGCTTATCTGAGCTGTGGTGCCCACGGAGGAGACTCTCGAGTGCGCCGCCGCTGCTGACAGACGCCGCAGCGCCTCCAGACGGAACACTTAGCACCGACAGCACCTGGCCGACGATACTGCCCATCAATCACACCGCGGAGCTGGCAGCTGTCAGCACGCCTCTCTGCCAAATCCAACGTCATTTCAAAGAGCAAATCAAAATAGTATTATAGAACGCCAAAATTATGGAGGGTTTGTTGGAGGAGCCTATGGTGTGGGCGACACCGACAATGGCATCCTGTGAGTCTGTGCATTATCTCCGTCCGGTTTATTCACATCCGCAGAGCTATTTCCCAGCGTGTTGCATCTGCCGCTGCGCAGTGTCACATCTGCGCAGTGCAGCCGTTCAGTGTATTCAGGTTGGCGGTACCATGAACGGCGGACCGGAGAAGATAACACAGCCACAATCTCAGCGCAGGTGACGTCACCTCCGTCAGCAGATGACGTCACTTCCGTCAGCAGACGGCGGCGGCGGCGGCGGCGGCCGTTCGGCAGGCGCTGTAACAACTGACGCCGGATGTGCAGCGGTGGCAGCGGGGATGACGGCGGAGGGTGCCGGGGATGACGGCGGAGGGTGCCGGGGATGACGGCGGAGGGTGCCGAGATGACGAAGCGGAGGGTGCCGGGGATGACGGTGGATGGGGTGGGCGGGATGACGGGGAGGGTGCCGGGGATGACGGCGGAGGGTTGCCGGGGATGAGGCGAGGGTGCCGGGGATGACGGCGGAGGGTGCCGGGGATGACGGCGGAGGGTGCCGGGGATGACGGCGGAGGGTGCCGGGGATGACGGCGCAGGGTGCCGGGGAATGACGGCGGAGGGTGCCGGGGATGACGGCGGAGGGTGCCGGAGGATGACGGCGGAGGGTGCCGGGGATGACGGTGGAGGGTGCCGGGGATGACGGCGGAGGGTGCCGGGGATGACGGCGGAGGGTGCCGGGGATGACGGCGCAGGGTGCCGGGATGACGGCGGAGGGTGCCGGGGATGACGGCGGAGGGTGCCGGGGATGACGGCGGAGGGTGCCGGGGATGACGGCGGAGGTTGCCGGGGATGACGGCGAAGGGTGCCGGGGATGACGGCGGAGGGTGCCGGGGATGACGGCGGAGGGTGCTGGGGATGACGGCGGAGGGTGCCGGAGATGACGGCGGCTGCGGCGGAGGCGACGCTGGTCTGGACTTGGTGGCAGCTGAGTCCGTCCCCCATGACCACGACATCCCGCCGTGAAGCCACAACGCTGACACGGCCGGAAAACCGCAGCGCTGGACAATCGGGTGACATCACCACACGCGCGGCACTAACAGCTGAACGTGCCGGCCGGAGACGCCTGCTGCCGGTATGATGAAAGTGCAGGCGTACGACTTCATGCAGTCAAACACAGCTTAGGTATGTTTTGACAGCAGTAACAAGCGGACTATTGGTTCCAAAATAAGCGTCCCGCTGGGTTGGCCGGCACAGCAGTTTAAGGGAGTATAACGCCTTGGGAAAATTATGGGACTGAGGAGATGAGAGCCCCTCATAGGCTGGGCACATCATCTGCATCAATCCACATATTTTTCGCCAAGGCGGTATATTTCGAAATAGTTTTCACCTTAACATGGGTTTTGAACTGATATAGCAGTTATGTTAGCCCGTGTTGAAAAACCCTAACCTGCAAGTTTTCTGGGCTTAAAGGGCTCTCAGCCAATAATGTGACTTTTTGTCGAAGGATTGTGGGCCTCAGCACACTGGCAAGAGGCTTCGTGGGCCTAACACCTGGGTGGAGGCTAACATTAATCTTAGCGACTATACATTCGAATCTGCATTGGCTGAGGCCCCGTTTGACGTTGCGGAGAGTAGCATATAGTTTTGATGAAATTAATAATTTACGTCCTTCTGTCTTGAATCGGCGCGATGTATGCCTATTTTTGACATTATGAAAAGAAGTTTTATTTGAAAAAATAATCAAATTGCGTTTGAAAAAAAATCAAGGTGAACTATTTCCTTTAACTGCTGTGCCGGCCAACCCAGTGGGACGCTTATTTTGGAACCAATAGTAATTATCAAATTCGCGTTTTCCAGAGAGAAGAAGCAGGGACGTGAACTCAATTTCGTTTTATTACAACAGCAATAATATATAATATATGTAATATGTTTCTTTGAATAGTTGTAAAGCATCAAACGCGGAAGCATCAAACGAGGAAGCATCAAACGAGGAAGCATCAAGGGAGTTGATGTCAACGACACACCAACCAAACAAACATTAAGTCATTGCTTCATGAGGCGGATCACATCACTATTTATCACTACCAAGTATCATAAAATATACGATCTCCCTGCACGGCCACTCACACCAGCGACTGAGCCGACAGTCTGCCATCGCAATTCACGTTAATGATACCGACCGCAAAAAATGAAGCAGCCGCTCTGTCTTGCGCTCAAATAAAAAAGAAAATTGAATATTCAAGACTTTTTCTACGGAGAGGCTATAGCTATAAATCAAACTAGAGCACAGCACAGGACGACGATCAAAACAAACAAACGGAACTGCATCGATTATTGGGGTCAAAAGTTACGTTAGTTGTCAGTCTGTAACTAATAAGTTTAATAAAATGAGGTCACTGCTGGTCTCATGTTCAAACTTAAAAGGCACTAACACAAGTCTAAGGCATTTATATATATATATATATATATATATATATATATATATATATATATATAATATACATACAGCCACACACACACACATATACACCGACATTTCTTTGCTTAATAGCCCATAAAGCCGTTTCGAACGAGTGAAACCGATCAGCCACATTTAATACTTCCAGCAACATGTATAAAGCTTTAAATCACCCAAAGTGCGATTGAGTCTGTCAACCTCGATTCACTCCATGCAGTTGAGCGTTGGCCGCTGATCTCCAGGAGCACTCCCGGACCACAGATCGATGCTCTTGCCAAGCAACGTAAACATAACTGTCTCATTCGCCAATATCTGACACGACGATTTCAGCACTTCGCTGCCCGGCTCTGAATTCGAGTGCCAGGCTTCAGCAGCGCTGGAATCCGAATCAAAATAGCTCCCAGTCGAGCTGCGTTCCTCGGGTCGGCGCCGACTGGCTCAGAAAGTTGTTGTAGCCGCCAAGCCTGAAGCCGCCAGCCATTGTTATAGCGCACCCGCGCGAATGGAGCCACGTTTTTGCAGCAGTCTGTTTCAAGTGGGTCGAAAGAGCAAAGAGTGTGAACGGTGAAGGGGCGCTTGTCACGCGGCGGCGGGACGGGTCAGCAAAGTCAACCGGAGGCAGCGGAAAGACGGGAAAAGGTGGAAACAAATCAAGATAAAACGAAAAGAGATGCGAGAGCGAGAGCGAGAGCGAGAGCGAGAGCGAGAGCGAGAGCGAGAGCGAGAGAAAAAAGGAGAGAAACCAGAGTCAGAGAGTTTAACCCGCGCACCTACGGGGGGATATTCGCCCCCCCCCCAGGTTTTTCAGGACTAGCGGAAAAACGGCCGTGCGTAGCGCCGCCAAATGTTGCATAGCTGTTTGGACATCAATTACCCACACTTTCTGAACTTTTTACTTCCTAACTTTCAAGGTCACGTTGTCAGGTCACATTAAATGACCTGCCCACAAGTCACGTTTTTGAAAGTTTGACATCTTGCCGAAGCCACAGTGGTAAGCCAAACAGTTTGAAACTCACAGTGTGTAATAAGGCCTCGAGTATCTATATTTCGTTAATTTCGGATTTTTTATATCGGTGACCTGAGGTCATGTCAATTTTGTGACCTCCCATTATAAGTCTATGGGAGAAAATTGAAATGCGCACCAATCGAACAAAACCTGGCTAAATGTGGTCAGTTTTCATCATTATCACTATTTTGAAGCAAAAGAGAAGAATGGATTTTGTATTTTTCTTCCGTGACCTCTTCCGAAGGTCAAATCCAATGTGCCCCAAGGTTATATGGTTTTTGTACAATAACTCATCTTCTACGTGAGGTAGAGTGCTATGGTTTTCACTAGAGGTGGCAAAAGTAGATATTTTTGGGACCCAGATCAAACCCGGTCCCAAAAGCTGAAAAATGGACCCAGTTATACCCGATGCAAGGCAAGTTTAGACCCAGCGAACCCTACTAGCAAAATGTTGTCTACCAACTAATATTGACAAATATGCACTCTACAGTTAATGCAAATACAATTATTCGTGTACTTGCAAATACGTACAGTTCAAATTGGCCAACAGTACAAAGAAACCTGAATATCAGTGTTCCTACTTTCGTAGAACCAGCATGAAACATAAGTTGGACCCAGTCTGTACCCGGTATCATTTGACGGGACCCAGTCTGGGACCGACTGGGTCCAGACTGGGTCTAGAGACCGGGTCCTCGGGTCCACGTTTTGCCACCTCTAGTTTTCACCATTACGTTTCTATTGTCGATCTCCATCGATTGATATAAAATTTGATTTGATTTGACCTTGACATGACCTCAGGTCAGGTCAGGTCATTTTTAGGTTTAACCTAGCTAGACCATACGATATATGATTCGATGCGCCATGATGTGAGAAACACGATGGGGCAAAATCATTTCCCTAACTTGTATAACTAAAAAGTTATTAGCAAAAAATATTTTTTTTTCAATAAAATTAAGCATTTTGACCTTTGCTGACCTCTGATTTCTGAAGCCTTAACTACTGACCTTATCACAAATATGAGGCAACATTTTAGAAAGAATGTTTCAATGGCATTGCAGTGCTTTTTTCGAATTGCTCCTAGCTATCTTAGTTACTGAGCTATCCCGGATTATGTGAAGCAATGCTCAATTTACTCGAAATATGGGCAAATTTGACCTGTTTTGACTTCTGGTGACCTCAATGTTGACCTGATCAAAAAATAGTTTAAGTATTTTCTCTAGTACTCGTCACGGCCTACCTCACGCCGTTTTATGATTCTCGCTGCGTTGCGTAGTTTTCGAGATCTCTGGGGGGTGGTTATCCGCCCCCCCCCCGTCGGTTCTAAGTTAGCTCAGACCCCCGTCGGTGCACGGGTTAAGGGAGGAGAGAAAGAGGTAACGGAGCCCAAGAGTCCTTCAAATGCAGCCGGGGTCATTGAAAGACAACTAGAAGCCATAAATTATATAGACTAAAAACAGCGTATCTTCAGGTTCCTTCCAGCCGTTCGTCTCATGTTGTTGTTGGCACTAATTCCAGAGGGATATTAAGAGAAGGGTGACGGCGAAACTCAATCCAAGGTGTGCGATATCTACCTTTACTGTGGGTGCTCAAGTTTATTATGTTCCTCTGATAGCAAGGAATACGCCACTTCTGTCCTATTTATCAACAGCTGATTGTGTGCAGATTGCAGCCCTCCGCACCACTGCACTGCACTGGTGCCCAGATCGTTCGTCATGATATCCCCCACAGGCGAGTGGCGCAGGATAGACAGAGAAGTGAACCGCGCACTGTTTCTCCGGCACGTTCCAACTTGGCCCGCGGCGGCTTTGGAGGCGGTGCAAATGCGCTTAATGATTGGAATGCGGACCCGGTGGCCTGCCAACAGGCCTGTATCAGCAGACAGGCGTGTCCTGTACGCTCCACCGACGTACAACAGTCTCGGGTATTACCGAGGCTTTGGAAAGATGAAGGAGCGCAAATCGTTTCGTTTCAACACAGCATGATGCGTCACGTCAGCTCCCGACTTAACCGTTCACAGAACTGTTTACATCCCGTCTACCGCAAGGACAAAAAAACGTGTACGAGCTTCTGGGAAACGGTTGCCAATGAGCGAGCAACACACACACTCTGATCAGCGTCGGACACGCGGTGGGCGGTCTGCCGGTCCGCGGAACCTAGCAACACCGTGTGCTGGCTGCCTGCCACAAACCGTGCCCCGACTTCAAAACAGACGCACGACCCGACACAGCGCTGCAGTACAGCTCCCCCTCCATCCCCCCTCCATCCCCCCGGACCCGGTCTCCACCGGCAGTCAAGAAGGTCACTACCACGGTTAGGACGGAGCAACCGGCATTAAAAACACGCAGTGAAACCGGTATCATTAAGAAGTATTCGATGTGGCATTAAG
Organism: Semibalanus balanoides; assembly: GCA_014673585.1. Lineage (NCBI taxonomy): Eukaryota > Metazoa > Arthropoda > Thecostraca > Balanomorpha > Balanidae > Semibalanus > Semibalanus balanoides. The sequence goes on from VOPJ01005493.1 coordinate 193,038, forward strand.
GACTTGATAGTTTGGTATCTAGTAGGGGGATGTGGCGTATAAGGTCAAGTGAATGACGCTGAGGACAGTAAGGGCTGCCGAGGGGTGACCATCACCTAAGTAGTCAAATATACTGCCCACGCAATCACTGTGTCGATCAAGAGATAAAAAGCAGCTTGCAGGACTCCATTGCTTCAGAATAGCAAGTAGGTAACTTTGAAGGTACTTTCGTCTCGCCTTACAAGCGTATCATGTAAAACCACGAGTCAACCATGAATCGTCCCGTATAAAACAGCAAACAAAAAGCACGCCCATCAATGCCCTTAATTAAGTCACGATTGCTGAACGTTTCCCACAAAAAAAAACTTTATTGCTATCGTAAAAACTGAGCTCACTTGATGGTCAATTAATTGATTTTGTTCTCCATCCTACAATCGAGTCTGTACCGCATGCAGGCGACCACAAACAAGCAGAATCACCGCCCGCCTCCTGCAGCCAGCGAGCTCCCCTGTACGGCCCTGAGAGTCCTCAGTCCACATCCACAGCTCAGCAGAGTCCACATCCACAGCTCAGCAGAGCCCACATCCACAGCTCAGCAGAGCCCACATCTACAGCTCAGCAGACCCACATCACAGCTCAGCAGAGCCACATCTACAGCTCAGCGGAGTCACATCCCACAGCTTCAGCAGAGCCCCACATTCCACAGCTCAGCAGAGTCCACATGCCACAGCTCAGCAGAGCACATTCCACAGCTCAGCAGGAGCCCACCATCCACAGCTCAGCAAAACCCACATCCACAGCCTCACGCCAGAGCCCACATCTACAGCTTAGCAGAGTCCACATCCACAGCCAGCAGAGCCCACATTCCACAGCTCAGCAGAGCCCACATCACACCAGCTCAGCAAGAGCCCACAATCCACAGCTCAGCAAGAGCCCACATCCACACTCAAGCAGAGGCCCCACATCCACAGCTCAGCAGAGCCCACATCTACAGCCCGCAGCAGGAGCCCACATCCACAGCTCACAGAGCCCACATCCAACAGCTCAGCAGAGCCCACACCCGCAGTTCAGCAAGCCCACTATCCGCACTTCAGCTCAGCTCCACTGAGCTAAGATGAGATGAAATGAGAACTGGTTCAAATTCTCACGTCTCATCCCATTCCCATCCCATCCCATCCCAATCCCATCCCATCCCATCCCATCCCATCCCATCCCATCCCATCCCATCCCATCCCATCCCATCCCATCCCATCCCATCTCATGTAATCCTCGTCTCGCCGACCTAGAGGCACACACATAAACGTTACACAGTGCAGGGGATCGTCAGCAGTCGGGTGTGACTTGAGAAAGCTCGAGCGTCGACCTGGCTGGCCAGGTACCGCAAACTGGCTGCTGGGTGTGGGGTGTGTACAAAGTGGGCTGACCAGACAGCCACCGGACCGGCCACACTCACAGCAAAGTCGCAGTAGCCCGACTCACAGCCACACAAACGTACAACTCACGGACTCACGGATGGACTCACGGCAGAGACAGACAGACAGACAGACAGACAGCTCATGTCGGACTGTTATCAGTCAGAAGGCGTTACATCATTCTAGGCCGTATATCATGAATAGCAGTCACATTGCCAGCTCACGCAACCGGTTTCGACGGCGCCGGGAGCCTGGCACATGTCATTCTCCGAGTAAATAGCTGATGTCATTCGCTGTCATAAGATACAGTTTCGACTTGTTCGCGGCTGCCCGCTATCGCCACGATATTTATAGATCTGTGACCTTCCCGCTGAGATCAACCATTACATGTTTACAGGTAGGACCTCAATAATTCGCAAGGTACCGTCACTCACGACCTTAGACAGTTGATTATATTTCACTTCCCACCACATAATATTCACACGATAAATTCTCAGCTCCGGCAACTTTCCCATAGTGATTGTAGGTTGAATGCTGCATATTCCGCTTCACACCATACGGCCTTGATTTCGCCTTGATAACGACAGAACATGGCTCAAACAACTCTCTCATAACTCATGAGTGAGCAGCAGCAACCACAGAAAACATTGTGCCTTGCGTGTTTTCGATGATAAAATAGATCTCGACATCGCCTGGCCATAAAAGCGACGCCAGAGAACATTTCAGTGCTACCAAATCACCCAAGACAATCAACAACGCCGCAATGGAATCGACCACAAATCTTGTAAGCTGAATCCAGAATCTGCATATTCAACACAACCCGTCACACAGCAGCGCTGCAAGAATTTACCAGCCCACCATACATTACGGCAATAACCTGTCGGCATCATGTCTGTGTTTTCGAGTGGCCGACGGGAGACGATGAGGGAGGCGGGCTGGCGGCCGACAGGGAACAGGAGGTATCCGCTGCGGAAGGCCTAGCCGTACCGCAGCGAGCAGTGAGAGAGACAGGCTGTCACGATCTGCATTGCTCTGCTTTAAACTCCTTCACTCTTTCTCCACACCAGATACCCATCCCAGACCACCAAGCACCAGAAATACCCCCATCGAGCTGCTCCTAGAATCCTCACACCCCGCCCCTGTCACAGGGTCATCGCGCACCCCACCCCACCCCTGTTCCTTGTGCCCTCGTGCACCCTCGTACCCTGCTCTCGGAGTCGTCGGTACACCGCGACCCTATCATCCCATGGTCCTCACACAGCCCAATCCCTGTCTTCAGGGCCATCGTACCCCTCCACTGCCTCGTCAGCAGCTCCGACCCGGACCCCTCCACTGATCCCGGACCCCTCCACTGACCCGGACCCCTCCACTGCCTCGTCAGCAGCTCTGACCCGGACCCCTCCACTGCCTCGTCAGCAGCTCTGACCCAGACCCCTCCACTGCCTCGTCAGCAGCTCCGATCCGGACCCCTCCACTGACCCGGACCCCTCCACTGCCTCGGCAGCGCTGCCAAATCACCAGTGCATGGGAAAAGGACGGCAACAGCCGCGGCATCAGTACAGACGTGGCCGCGCTCCAAGCGAGGTGTCCGAGGGACAGCGGCCTCCACTAACTAGACAGTGTTGATTTGCAAGAGCTTTCTTACCCCCACCTTACCATCAGAACTTTATTCAACAAATTGAAAGAATGATTTCAAATATCTTAAGATTAGATCAGCAACATTTTCGACAGAGACATAAGGCATTTACGTATTTGAGCATGCATGCGTATTGCATAGTAGCAATAATAAACCAGTCTTTCTTAGTTATATCCCTATTTTTTCTGTCTAAAGAGGGTTTCAAACTGAGCAAATTTTGCCTACCTTAACGGACATCTTCTTAACAGTATATGTGCTCATTAATGTTAGGTAAGAATATTCAAGAACTATTGTGTTCAAAGACGCAGGGACCGTGGGGTAGTGGGGGCAGCTGCCCCCACAATTTTTTAGCGGGTGCGCCACCCTCCCCAACTTTGAGGATATAATTTGAATTTTTCGTCTGCAGCATGCCACTGAGCCCTAAAAATAACCATATACAGGTGAGAAATAGTAGAATACAAAAATATATTAATTTATTGATTCAGTAATTTATGTCAGTTTTAAGTCGCTCTTTAGACGTTTCTATGACTTGAGGGCTACAATTTGAATGATTGATATTTCAGTGAATCTGGAGAGGCGGTGGTGGCTTTATCGTCGCAGTCGCCGTTCATTGTTGAAGCACGAGCTGGTCCGGAACCATATGACAGCTTTGATGACGTCACCAAATTCGGTGCTTAGTGCTTCGTAATCGCGATCACGATTGGAATCGTGATTGCCTCTTTGGAGATCGCTGTACCAGTATAGGAGCTCGACCCCCGACCTGGTGAAGCGCCTCGTCAAGTGTTATTTTCCTGCGCCGTAACGAAGGGAGCGGAGCGCGTTCTACGTCGATATGCCGGCAAACTCACTGAGCCAGCATAAGCCTCTTCTGGCATATGCCAAATATCGAATCACCAATCGATGATGATGTAATTACATAGGTATTAGGCGCTAGTTTCTCTAGCCAAGTGCGCTCGCTCGCCGACCGGCTCTGGTCGCAATATGCAGCCGAGGACTCGACCGGCCAATCAGCCAGCCGTTCAGGGAGTTGGGTGGCGATCGTCAGACTCGACCGGCCAATCAGCCAGCCGTTCAGGGAGTTGGGTGGCGATCGTCAGACTAACCTAGGAGGACTCGACCGGCCAACCAGCCAGCCGTTCAGGGAGTTGGGTGGCGATCGTCACACTAACCTAGTAGCACATAACGTTGTCACAACGTCGTGGCAACGTTGACAACGTCAGGAAAACGTTCATATGACGTAATAACGTCGTGAAAACGTTGTCACAACGTCGTGAAAGTAATGTGCGCTACTAGGGTAGACCGGCATACAAGCCCGCGGACAGCAATGCTTGACGGGACATGCCTCTGGCTAGTTGGTTGATATGGATAGGCAATAGGCATCCTTCTATAACAGCCATGTGACAGCAGCGGGCACATCCCCCATAGCTACTGGACTACTGGTCGCGGCTTTTAACCTCGCAGCCGCCGCCTTGGGCCTCCCGGCCCTACCTTCCAGCCGCTGGGGGGAACTATTTTTAGCCCCCTGAGATCTCCGGATCTATTGGACCTATCTTAAAAAGGCAAACGGAATCTGGAAGTCCTGACAAATTTGAGAGTGTAACGAATTTGTTGAGCTCGGGATCACCGTTGACGTCCATCCTATGCAGACTGCAGTATGCAGGTCAAAGACAATAGCGTTTTGGTAAAAAAAATGGCCTCGCCCTATATGGGACCGTAGGGCGAGGCCAAAACTTTTTTTACGCAAATTAGTCCATCGTGAAAGCGGCTACTACTAAAAACATTTTAAAACATTTTACAATGTTTTAAAACATTTCGCGCAAAATAAGCCATCGTGAAAACGGCTACTATGTACTGTATCGGTGGATGCAGTTTGTCGCGCAAAACAACGATATTAAACGCATATAAGCAGTAAATACATCGGTATGATTCATGAATGTCGCACAGTATTATTCTAAAACTTGTATAGGTATCAGGCTAAAACTCGGATGACCTTGACCTAAAAATCAGGTCATGGTCATCAGAGGTCACGAAGTCAAACTGCTTATTACGATCATTAGGCGTTGTAATACATGTTTATTTATTTATGTTTCGTCTAGAGAGCGAAAAATGACCTTGAAGCAATGTTAGTTTCATAGAACTCGACGCATAATATTATGCGGCAGAAACAGAAATGCGTGTGTTATGCAGGGGCCGCATGGCAATGCCGTTAAAGGTGGTAAATTTTGGTCTTTAATAGGCCACAAGTCAGTCAGTCTTATTGGAATAAATTGCAAATTTCGTACTATATTCATCAGACACGTTTCTATCATAAAAATATGTTTGTCAAACATCTGAAAATTTCGTAAAATATGATGAAAACAAAAATATATGTAAATTTTCCGAGATGTGGACTTTTCATCAAACTCAAAAATTGGAAATAGCAGTTTGAAAGCCGAGTTAGTTTATGTCACTCAAATTAAGTTTCAAAATACCTGTAGTGGACGCTTTATAAGCACGAATAATAAAACACAAATGGTTGGCAGGCTGGAATCCTGCCCCCCCCCCTTCCCTTCCCCCCAACTTGCACATAGTTTCTGAATCCCTAATTGTGTTGGCTTAAATGTCGCAAAGAAACTACCGCCCTGTTCCACTTTATTTTCGAGCAATTCACGAAAAAAATGTGAAGGGCACCCCCTCCAGTGCGAGTGTTAAGTTGCATATTCTTTGAAACAAATTCAGATACAAAATCAACCAATTCTTTCTTTAGAGAGGGGACGTTCCTCTCTGATTTTTAAACTGGGGAACGCGTGCCCCCACGTTCGACGCCCATGGGAAGACGGTTTATTTTTTACACTCTTCGAGGCCCTAGTGCATTTAAAGCTGGACACTGTTTAATCCTTGAGACTGCTGTAACTTCCTGTCCGTGCGCACATGTGGCCCATTCGTTTCACAATAGGTGTGAAAATAAAAGTAAACAATGGTGAAAATGGCTGATCTTCCGTATGTTGACCTTCCCTGGTCTTCACTAAAACCAGCCATCGCATCAACACGGATCAGTGCCAAACGAAGGACAAGGAACCGAGCAAGCGCATAAGCGGCTGCCAAGCAGTCTTATCTTGGCAGCTAGCACGGTAAGACAATCAGGGTTTGCATTCCCTGAAACACAATATCCTTACTTATCCACTCAGTCCGTAGAAAACCACGTATCTGGAAAGGGTCTTATTTACTTCTGGCAGCTTACGTCCACAGTGCCACGGTCGTACCAACATTCCGGTGCACAGGGCGTTAACACCACCAGTAACGCAGATCGTACCTTCACTACACGATACCCTGTAGGACGCTCCTTAGAAGCGCCACCTACCAGCAGAGGCCGTCCAGGGTGGGACATACCTTGGGTCTGTTCCGTCACACCTCCAACTGCATCTAACCGCCTCTAACCTCCTCCAGTCGTTCCCGTGTCAGCTCCCACACGGCTCCCCTGGGCTGCTCAAACTTGCTCTAAACTCCTCAGTCCTCCCGGGAGGTGCGACTGAAACAGGCCCCTTCACTGCACGGTACCCTGCAGGACGCGCCTCAGCAGCGCCACCTACCTGCAGAGGCCGTCCGGGGTGGGCGTACCTTCACTGCACGGTACCCTGCAGGACGCGCCTCAGCAGCGCCACCTACCAGCAGAGGCCGTCTGGGGTGGGACGTACCTTCACTGCACGGTACCCTGCAGGACGCGCCTCAGCAGCGCCACCTACCTGCAGAGGCCGTCCGGGGTGGGCGTGTTGGGGCTCGGTGGCGGCGGCAGCGGACCGCCGATGTTGCAGTCGGCGCAGATAATGTGCTCGGCCGGGTTGCTGCAGGTGAGATGGAGCGGCTGGGTGGGCGGCAGGCGGACGCCGAGCAGCAGCTGCGGCTGCAGCGGCAGAGCCGACGCCAGAGGCTGCCGCAGGTGCTCCATGCTGCGACGATCCTACGTCCACAATCGGCGCGGCGGTCCTCGCCTCACGATCTTGTCTGGCGCGGTGGCCGCCGCTTCACGGCCAGTAAACGATCACGGCAAGGCGTGGCTGTTTCCGCTTCACGGCTGCTACACAGTCACACTAGCAGTCCGTCTGTCACGGTCCGACAGTCGCGACCCTACGTAGCACTCTCCAGCAACCGCCTGGCTTGTCACACCCGCCTGTGACTGTCACACCCGCCTGTGACTGTCTCACCCGCCTGTGACTGTCTCACCCGCCTGTGACTGTCTCAAAAACCCGGGGGCCCTGTGACTGTCACCAACACCCGGCCTTGTGACGTCACACCCGCCTGTGGACTGTTCTCACCCGCCTGTGACTTCTTCACCCGCCTGGACTGTTCTCACCTCGCCTTGTGACTGTCACTACCCGCCTGTGACTGTCTTCACCGCGCCTGTGACTGTCTCAACCCGCCCTGTGACTGTCACACCCGCCTGTGACTGTCCCACACCCGCCTGTGGTACTGTCGTCAGCCTGCCTGTGACTGTCTCACCCGCCTGTTGACCATTCTCACCTGCCTTGTACTGTCTCACCCGCCTGTGACTGTCTCACCCGCCTGTGAAACCTGTCTCACCCCGCCTGTGACTGTCTCACCCGCCTGTGACTGTCTCACCCGCCTGTGACTGTCACACCCGCCTGTGACTGTCTCACCCTGCCACAGTGTAGTGTCGCCTCAGCAGGCCGCCAGCTTCAGACGCGCTTCGCCGGCACTTGAGACGGTCGCAGAACCGCTGACAGACGGCACAGGCCACTATACCGGTCCGGAAAGTTGCGTCGCTCCTTTCGACGGCGCCGCTGTGAACGTGGGCGGATCGCGACTGCGCTCGGCGGAAGGGGTCGTGCCAGCTGGCCCTGCGCACCTTTCGAAATCTCGCGGTGTACGCCTCGCGGCCGGTGAGGGATAAATAACCCGCGCCGGCGACAAGTGTCGTCACTAATGCCTTCCGATGGCCGCCGCAGGAGGTCCACTGTTCAGCCACGAGGGTGTGTTGGTGTATAAAGGACGAGGTACCGCGTAGGTCCACGGATTCCGGTCGTGATCACGGGATAGGCCGGGCGGTCACGTGACCGGCGAGTTACCGCTCGGTTGGCAATGTCACAAATCCAACAATTACTCGGCAAGCCGCACTGTAACTGAGCACGACAGTCGCTACACTTCACAAGTGATAAACCTGGGGCCGACGTAGAGCCCGGTCAGAACGTTACACGAACCCGTCGGCCTCTAAATCACTCAGCGGCCGCGTGGAACCTATTTTAGCCACACTAACAACGCCAAACAATTTCCCGGCGCCAGCAGTCAGGCCTTCCCGGCACTTGGCGCCGCAGCTCGTTTCCCCGCTTGCAGAACCAGGAAAGTAGTCCGAGCAGCTTATCACGACAGTCCCTGTTTCCGCTGGTGTCACAGCTCACCACAAGAAAGCGTGCACAGACTGCACACACACACACGCGCACAGTTCTACCTCCCAGACCTCCACCCCACACACCTCACTGCCGCGTCAGCGAGTACCACCGCGGGCGCCGCTACACCACCGCACCCGTCCACTGCTCACTCGGCACTCCTCCAAGCTGCGTCACCACGACACTGAGTCAACAGCTCGGCACGCCTGGGGAGCGACAATCCCGCGACGCGGCTGCGGTCCGACTGCCGCGCGCTGACGCCGGCCGGACTCAGTACGCCACCGCCGCGCCGCCGCCGCCGCACCCCGCCGGCGAGCGCAGCGCCACCTATGACGCCAGAGCGACGGCACCGCTGTGGTGCGGGGGCGGGCTGGCTGCTGCTGCCACCGCGGTCCAGGGAGCTCCACGGCATTCAAACAATGTGCCGTAAAAAGGCTTATTGACCAATGGCCATAGTGTATTTGGTTTGTCACAGCGCTAGTCCAGCTGCACGAAATATACGTAGGTGGGGAGGGATACAGCTGTTTGTTGTTCGTTTGTTTGTTGATTGGAGTTTAAGGCGCAACAACTCCTCGGTTATTTTGCGTTCATAACCAGTGGATACAGTTGTTCAGAGTTCACTGTTTCCGTCCATTGATGGAAGCTAGCTGCTGTACCTTACTGATGACCCCGGCTGAGTCCCGTTATTAAGCACCACTGAGCGCTCGGGGACAGATGCATTTATCAGAGGTCACCGTGACAGAGAAGGATGGGACTGGCTGTGTGTCTCCAGAACAGCTCTAAGATCCAAATTTAGCAACACTGCAGTTTCCGGCACAGCGCGCGTTTCTGGTGAGCTGCTGCAGCGTAAATCATGAAAGATGCAAGCTGCTCTGCTACTGGGAGGCGGCTGCTTTTACCGCAGCTGGTAGGACCGGAAGCGACGCGCAGACGGATACTGTGGTGAAGGCAGGCGCGATACACTTCTTCTCCCTGGCTGCTGGCGCACAATTTAACAAGTTGTTACTCCGTCCCCTCACAGTTAGTCACAGATAAGGTGCCTTGGCCTTCCTCTTCCTCTTATCGAATTATCAAAAACTAACCTTTCCAACACGAAAAGCGTGCAATCTACATGTGAAAAGAGCTTACGAGTAACACTGGACACTAGAGCGTTGAGCAACACTACAGCATCAACTTCTTTAAATCTGTAAGCGGTAGCCATATTTTCCAACCGTATTTCATATTGAAACAGCTGTGTTACACAAGGACCAAGGCCATCGCCCACCGGACATGAAGACAAAATAACGATGAAATCAAAGTTACAGCTGGAGTACCTTGATTTCACACATAATTAAAGATATTGTGGAGCTGCTAAGGACATAAAATCAGACCCTTCCTTCCAGTAACGTTGTGAAGGAGAGTGGAGTCAGTGGTACCTATCCATATGTACTCCGATAAATTGCACGTTCTAACGGTGAACGACAGAACTTCATGTCATACCAGAACATGCCTATACAAATTTTAAGCAGGTGCTACGAGCAGGACAGTATTTCAGAACTTATCATTTTTAGCAAATAAGTGAGGCAAATACCCGATGTATACCCCTCGGTTGAGTTGTAAGAAATGGTGGAGTAAGTTGAACACATTCCGCAAATGTCATATAATCTTACAATATCAACGCACAAACCATATTCCGCCGATAATTTCGGCCGTTACGCCATTCCACTTTTGTTTTCGCGCAAATTCTAACTCAGGGCGTTTAGAGGGCCAGTTACATAAGAAGCCGGTGAAAACCATATGTCATATGGTTGTTAAAAGCGTCTGCAGGAAACTAGTCAACTTAATAAATGTTAAGGTAATATTTGAAAACTTTCTCATTGCTATTTTTATCATCTCATTTATCATTGCAAATTATCCTAGGCGTAAAAATAAAGTAGTAACTGCCAGTCACAAAGGCGTCAGTAAAATTAGTATGCACTCAGCGCAAAAGTGAGTAGTGCCTTTCTGCTGGTGAGTGCCTGTCCCGCGGTCCATCATTTGCTCATAGTTTATGAAGAATGTTGTTTCGCGGGCTCATATCAAAGAAGGAAATCGTTCATGCACCTGCTCCTGATTTGATGACTATCGTCTTTCAGTATGAGCCAATAAAGACTACAACCCTCATGCACTGTTAATTTAGTAAACAACAGACCTAAAATTAGGTTAATATCATCACTCATCAGTGCTGTGCTAGAGTGGTGCCAGTGAAGAAACCACTGCAAACCGTCAGCATTTTATTTTAAAAATATCGATTCAAATTATTTTGATACGTTTTGTTTGTTTATTGGGGTTTAAGGGCGCGCCGACACCTTTGGGTCAATTTGCGCCCATTATTTTGACACGTTTAACATTACCACAAATAGCCGGCGTCTCCGCTACACTCGCGGGTGGTGGTGTAGCACGAATATGGCTTCAGGTGCTATCTGCGTGCAAACTGTACCTGCTTGGGAAGTTTGGGTGAAGAACGATCCCACGTCATCACACTATGCTTCAAAAGTCAAACTGGGTAAAACTGAGAGAAACTGCATATGATGATGCACTCTTTCCAGAGCCAGAGGGGCTCATTCCGGCACCTTCAGCATTACAAAAGAGGGCCCCATCAAATACCAGCCTCGGATTGGTCGTGACGTCAGGCGCACATGGCTTTTGCCAGCCGGCATGATCAGCGTGCAAAATACCATTGATGACCCCCTCTATCATACAAACTAAAAGAGATAGAAAGACGCACAAAACAGCATTCAATAGCTCTCTTCAAGGCCATTCGAGTCCATATTAAGGTCGCAAGAGGTCATCAAAGGTAAAAAGTTAAGCAGAGGACTTGGCTCTAGAAACTCCTCTCAAATATCTCGGAAACTATGAGAGCTAGTAACAAACGGAAAAGTACAATCGAAAGCTAATGCAAATTTAAATCGCTATTGTATACTCTATGGGCTCTCTGGTCCATAATTTAAGACCCAGAGGTCACCAAATGCTCATGATGACATTTTCTATCCAAACGTTTGTAATCGTGAATAACTTCTCTATTGGTTAGAACATAGAGCAGCTAATTTTGACACCATCGTGCTTTGTCTCATGAATAGCGCTTTGAAAAACATATTAATGGTGACCTGGGCTAAGAGCGACTTCAAAAATTTTACCTCAGGTCAAGGTCATTTTGGTGACCCACGTAGATCATGCTTACATATGGGGCGACGTGACTCGACGAGATAAGCACAATGGTGTCGTTTGCACGTCTATATCCTTCTTTTAGCAATAGTTATTGGCAAAAAAGTGCTGATGACCTGAGATGACCTTAGCTGACCTTACAGAAGTCACTGGGTATCAATGTCATCTGGGTCATCAACAATGAGCTAAAATAGCATGGTTCTGAAATAATTGGCTTGATCCAATAGATGTTCTCTGAAAAGGAAGCTTGGTACATTTTCATGAAACGTGACCTTTGATGACCTCTGGTGACCTCAATATTAAACTGAGACAAATAATACTCCTAATGATCTTGTTTAGAAACTTTTAATTATCTTGTTAAGAGCTTTTGAACACTGTCTTCTGCGTCTTGCTAGTCTATTTTTGTTTCCGAGTAAGAGGAGGTATTTCAATGAGATTTACACGCTGATCATGCCGGCTAGCACAACTCATGTGCACCTGATGTCACGGCCAATCAGGCCTTGAGACCCTGTTTTTGGCCGGAATGCCCTACCTTGTTATAGAGCCCTTGACCCCTCCCTGTTCATGGATGCCATCTGGTGGTAGAGGAAAGACCAGCGATATAAGGGACACTGGCAACGACTGCTCACTGTGGGCTTGGGATTATAAGCGCCTCAGAACCTGTGCTGGAGTTAAGATCGGCTCCCGAGCCGTTACCTGTGGAACAGGAAAAAATTGCTGACAGGCTGAGGCCTCTCGATCTAAGAGCAGCAGTTCGTGCAATTGGCCTCGAATTGGGATAATTATATATTAATAGCACTGACTGCTGGGACATTCCAGGACAGATCGACAAGCGAAAACCCCAAAATAACACCCTACATCTGCGATTTTGATAAAACTCCGTGTTCATAGGGGTTGATCCGGGCCGCTAATTCGCGCCTGAGGGCAACAGTTTCAGCTGATTGGATTACGGCTGCCTGAGTTATCACGCCTCCGGCATTTCGTGAGGACACCTTGCATGCTTAGCCAATAGCCAAAACTCCATAACAAAATTATCCAATTCCTAGAAAACCATACATTTTCTGAATGTCAATGAAGTAAGGAACATTATTCCAGGCAAAGTTTTATTTTTGTGTTGATTCTGATTAAATGAACTTTGACCTCTGGTGACCAGACCTGACCTTCAAACGAGCGCAGTGAAAATAATGTTAATATATATATTTGTATAATATTCTTAGGTAAGCTGTCTTTGCACAGGATACAATTGGGAGATGGCTGTTTTCTATAAATGTACTTTTTAATTGCTCAAATTAACTCGTTTTTCTCCTTTCACCAACACAAAATGATTAATTTGTCGCCAGGATGGCTTGGAATAGCGGCTTAGGTCACACGAAGGTTAGACGCAATATTAGCCACTTCGAGATTAAGTTGAGTGAATTTTGATTACCAGGTAAAATGTGCTCACGTCCACCCTCTCAAAAATTCAGCTGAGGTTCATCTGAGGTCACCAGCAACACTTTAACCACAAAACTCAATATAATATAGATAGAAACTGGAAACTACACACAAAACGTTTGTTCGTCGAATTCCGCGTCGCCAGATATGCAGCATGACCTACCTGTGTCACAAATGACCTTGACCAAAGTCAATTTAGTGACCTAAGTAAGGTCCTACCACTGGACATGTTCGAAGCGCCTTGGACAGACAAACACGTTGATGTTAAAATTATATCTCTATGTCTTATCTCCGAAACGTTATTCACGAACATGTTGAAGTTGTTCGTCTTTTGCTAGTAAAAACAGTTTTTCGTGCATAACTTTTTATTTATAACACATATAGCAAAAATGTTACCATCATCGTGTTTGTCTTTTCAAGGCGCTTCGAAATATGGTACTGGTGACCTGGCTAAGGCAAATTCAAAATTTGTAACCTTGACCTATGAAAATAAAATTTACCTGGTCATTTTGGTGACCAGTAGGTCAGTGTTGCATTATCGGCGACGTGAACTCGACGATACAAGCACAGTTGGTGTTATTTTCATGTTCTCTATCCATATATTATGTTAAGAGGTTTTGTGCAAAAATGTTTGCTAGTGACCTCAGATGACCTCAGTGTGAACTTGTAGGAGTTACTGTGCAACAATTTCACCTGGTAAACAATAAATTCATTCAACTTAACTCGAAGTGGCTTACTATTTGCAAACCTGAACACCTTCGCTGTGGCACATAAGCCGCATTTCGTGCCATCATGGGACAATTTATATCATTTTTGTTGGAAAAGGAGAAAAAAAACGAGAATTTGAAGCAAATTAAAAAGTACATTTATAGAAAACACCACATCTCCCCAATTGTATCCTGGCAAAGACAGCTTACGCTAAGAATATTATACAAATATATATATAACTATTATTTTCACTGCGCTCGTTTGAAGGTCAGGTCAGTCACCAGAGGTCAAAGGTTCATTTTATCAGAAATCAAACACAAAAATGAAAACTGTTTCTGGAATAATGTTCCTTACTTCATTTGCCATCAGAAAATTGCGATGGTTTTCTAGGAATGGAATAAATTTTGTTATGGAGTAATTGGCTAATTGGCTAAGCCATGCAAGGGTGTCTCAGAAAATTGCCGGAGGCTATAACTCAGCAGCCGTTAACTCCAATTCAAGCTGAAAACTTGCACAGGCGCAATTCAAGCGCCCCCAGATAACCCCTACAACGAACTTTTATCGAAATCTGAGTTGTAGGGTGTTACCCCTTGTCGATCTGTCCTGGAATGCCCCTGCTGGCATGAGTCAACGTTTGCGAATCGCATGCTCTAAGACACCTCGGGCGCCTACAACACAGATGTGGCTATGGTTTAAATCCCAGCACCTCAGGCCGCTGTCCGCCATATGGTGGGAACTCCCAGAGGCTCTGGGAGTTCCATGGTCAAATGTAAACCGACCGGCCGTGTCAGTCAAGATGACGTCAATAGTGCACCAAACAAAACGTTTCTTAACCTGAGGTCCTCCACCTCTGCAGACCGACGCACCCAAACACTGGCGGACCCAGGGGTGCGGCTGGGGCAAAACCCGGAGGTTATGTCACCCAGCTTCCGAGCTGTCCACTTTGGCAAAAGTTTATCGCTTCTGATAAATCCTCGCGATTACCCCCGCGATTAGCTCGCGAAAGAGGACGCAAATGTTCGACACCTCAACTCCACCACCGACGCACACTGTGAAACTCTACCGCATCGCAATACCTGCCCTCGAAGCACCGCCTGACACGGCAGGGTGAGAGTGGATTCCGCTGACGAGTCGTGCCGAGTGGTGGTTAGCGGCTGGGATGGTGTGACAGCCGGCGCGTCACGGGCGTTAGTTCCCCGCTGTTATACGACTGCGGGCGGGTCGCGGGTCACGAGTCGCGGGTCGCGGGTTGGCGGGTGGCGGGTGGCGGGTGTTTGGTGGCGGGTCGCGGGTCGCGGCGGGTCCGGGTCGCGGTCACGGGTCACGGGTCGCGGGTCGCGGGTCGCGGGTCGCGGGTCACGGGTCGCGGGTCGCGGGTGGCGGGTCGCGGGTCACGGGTCGCGGGTCGCGGGTGGCGGGTCGCGGGTCGCGAGCTTAGGGTGACGGAGGACGGCCGGCCACCGCCGACGGCTCCTGAATGGATGGCAGCCGCCCGCTCATGCCGTGACCGTCCTGTGGTGGCGTGTCCACCCCAAATGAGGTTGAGCCGGACCCGTCACGCGCCACGGAGGGAGGTGGTGACAGCAACGGTGAGGTGGTGGCGGTGGAGCGAGAAGATGCGGAGGCGGTGAAGAGGTGACGTGGTGGTGGCGGTGACGGTGGGACGGTGGGGCGGTGGGGCGGTGGGGCGGTGGGGCGGTGGGGCGGTGGGGCGGTGGGGCGGCGGCGGCGGCGGCGGCGGCGGCGGCGGCGGCGGCGGCGGCGGCGGCGGCGGTGGAGCAGCGGAGCAGCCGGTAGCGATGATGAGCGGGATGACGGTAGAGGCAGCACGACCGTCACAGCTTGCCCGTCCGCAAGCACCGTAGGTACTACGAACTGCACACCTCATAGAGACGCACCCTGGCATGCCCTTTCTGGCCCAGTGCTCGCCGGTCCAGTTACCATATACCCGTGGTCCCGAGCCCAGCACCGCAGCGTTGGTTCATTATTAAAGCAGCAGGCTGTCATGGCCCACTAATGAACCTGTATACGTATGTAGTTACATTCATTATCCATAAAACTGCGACATTCCCGTGTCTTGCGATTCTTGGAAAACGTCGATAAAACAATATGTTACGTGATATACAGTATGCACATATATCAGCGTTCCCTGAATGATAATACAACTACACATGTTTGACATGAGGTACACCTAGCGATACTTATATCAGAGTTGCCTGAAAGATAAATAGAAACACACGTTTGTCACTTGGTACACCTAGATATACTTATCAGAGTTGCCTGAATGGGTATCAGGGTAAAAAGTCAAAAGATAAAAAGTAAACGGATGAAAAGTCAAGGGATGAAAGTCAAGGGGTAAAAAGTCGACATCGCTAAAAGTCGAAAGATGAAAAGTCGAAAAGGTAAAAAGTCAACATGGTAAAAAGTAAACACGCCAAAAATCGAATAGTAAAAAGTCATATAGATAAAAGTCGAAAGATAAAAAGTCGAAAAGGTAAAAAGTAAACATGGCAAAAAGTAAACACGCTAAAAGTCAAATAGTAAAAAGTCGTATAGATAAAAGTCGAAAGATAAAAAGTCGAAGGTAAAAAACAACATAGCAAAAAAAAAACGCTGAAAGTCAAATAGTAACATAGCAGGCTAGCTAGTATTTTACACCGGCATGGAGTTTACTTCTTTACCCAACTTAATCGAACCAGACCTAACCTTATAATAATATGTCGCTGCTGATGGAGCATCTCGCAGCTGGGTGGACACACGCCTACTCGTGTGGTGACATGCAGCCTACGGCTGCCAAGGTTTATAATATGTGGTAAAAATATGTGGCTTTTACAGATCTTGCTTTTCCATGCCACCTTGACCCAATCGACCGTCGGGCAGTACAGTCATAGCGATATTTTAACCATGGAACTGCCGGGAATGACGACCTCTGGGGTCGAAAAGGCTCCAAGCGATATGGTCCGCGTTTGGGCGAGATCATAGGCAAAGATCGGAGGCATCATAGTACATCTGAGCAATGCAACTTTTTTCAAAGGACTTTTGGTCCGTCGACTTTTTTCCATGATGACTTTTTAACTGTTGACTTCTTGTCATTTTACTTTTAATCCGTTTTACTTTTGGACCGTCGACTTTTTTCCATGTCGACTTTTTTCCATTTTTCCCGAGGTGACTGACCTCTAATGACATCATATTATTGTTTTGCTTTTGGCAGTTCTAGGAAATTTGTTGACGCCGACTTCAAATTTGGGATCCATTTTACAGAATCATATGTTTCACTGGGGTCATGTGATTCTTCAGGTCAACCGAGGTTACTGACCTCAAATGACCTGGCATGACCTTTTGGGAGTTTGGCAGTTTGTGGGACATTTTATGACACTTATTTCGAATTTGGTATCCATTAACCACAATAAGATGTTCATTCACGACTTTGGCTCGATTAGTGTTCAATTTGTACAGTGTACACATTTACGGTTTGATGACATCCAGGTCATTGAATGACTTCAGAGGTCACCTAATAACCCAGGACCTTAAAGTCGGGTGTCAATGGCTTCCGCTCATCACGACCAACACGCTATTTTTTAATCGAAGCTCTTGCTCAGTTATGGGCGAAACGCCAGGGGGACTACTCCCCCCTACCCCCTACCCGGACACGCAGTGGTCTTGTCCTATCCGGGCGAGGGCTTAATACGATATTTCGGAGTATGCCACTCTGCCTCATGACATAGCCCAGCGCTGGGAGATTGTTATCAAAAGAAGTCTGCCACGCCGAGTCCGGCTCGCGAAATTCCATGAAACTGCAGCTGCTTTGTCAGCATTCAAAGGCTCCCTCTTCCGCTGCGAAGAGAGCCACTTTGTTCTGAAAGGCAAACAATGGCCCACGGAGCAGATCACTGATGGTCCACGGCGCGGACCACTGAACCATACATCACCGTCTCGTCTTGTTTACATAAACGTTTTGGCCGGCTCTCGCTGCACATGAGTCATTCGGCTGCTCTCTCTATATATCTCCCGATCTCTGTGCTCTCGACGTTTTTGTCCCCGCCATCGTTGACCAGCGTAATGAGGAAGGAGTAGCCTTCGGCATTTATTTTTAAGTAGGGGGAAGCTGGCGCGGTTATCAAAAAACGCAGCGCATACAAACTAAGTGCTATTTGTATTAGCATTTTGTCCACTGGTACCCTAACTATAGACAGAACCTACCCATGGAACCACTCCATCCATAGGCACCTGTCCCCACGAAAAAGACTGGGTTTGATCAGGGCTCCTATTGAAATCCGGGCAAAAAGAAGAGAACGTGAACGATTTTACACTCGACAGCAAGCACAACACAATCTTAACTGCAATTCACTTCACAATTTGTGTATTAGGAGCTTGAACAAGAATATACTTATTCTTAATTTAGACAGGTAAGAAGGCTGAAAGTAGTTCGCTGATCATGTATATTTCACAGCAGGTAACGTACGGGTTCCCTTTGGTTAACACCCGCCATTGGTTTTGATAAGGTCAGTGCTATCTCAGTTACGGCGAGCGCGCTCTCCGACTATCTTGTGAATGACGTCATCAAAGGACAGCTGCGGTTGGTTTGTGACTGCTTCTGACGTCATCAAAGGACAGCTGCGGTTGGTTTGTGACTGCTTCTGACTGGTCGAGCATCGTCTCTTCCCGGCCTCCGAGCAGGGGCGGCGCCAGGGTACACGGGGGGGGGAACACTCCCCCCCCAATATTTTCAGATTTAAATACATTACGCCTATGGACGTGTGCATGGGAAGAAGCTGACTTCAAAATGCCCCCCCCCCCCCAACTTTCGGAAGGTGGCGCCGCTCCGAGTGTGGAGAGCCCCCGAGTCGGGAGAGTCGCACCGGAGCGCCATTGGAATGGTTAGTAGTACTGGTCAGTGGTCACCCATCGGTCATATCCCCCCCCCCCCTTCCCAGGCGGCGAAAAGTGGGGACATTTATCAAGTGTCGCGCGGATGGCGGAAAGCGTCCTCGGCTTCCATCTGGCAACGATAGAAGCCGTCTCCGGTTCCCGGAAACCGGAAGCCTTGGTAACCGGAAACTGTTGCAGCGATGCCGCTAATGCACGATAAAAAACGACCCATTTGCCGCGGCGACAGGAAAAGCAGAGGCTGAATCCCAGCCGATGATGATATAATCCCTCCGATAAAGCTCGGTATTTTCAGCGGCGACCTAATTCTCCTCGTGTTTTGCCCCGCGACGCGGCTGATGTACGGCGATGGTGTTCCGTTAATGCACGACGACGGCAGAGTGCACGAGCTGTCGCAGCCCTGTCCGAAGCTGTCCGAAGTTGTCCGAAGCTGTCCGAAGCTGTCCAAAGCTGTCCGAAGCTGTCCGAAGCTGTCCGAAGCTATCCAAAGCTGTCCGTCACGATCGCAATCAGCGCTGGACAGACGCACCAACCAATCCGATCCAGCGAAAACCTATCCGCCAATTATAACTCCATATTTTATTACGATCATTTGTAACCCCGATCATGAATACTAAACGAGGCCAACACATTAGATACGTGGGCGCCGGCGAAAGTGGCAATAATTTACACAGATCACAGCATGTGAATGATGAAAAGTGTTATTATTTAAGGCCGACCGCCATGACGCCCATCACGGCCTGGCGGAAAATCGGGTTTGATGTCCGCAGCAAGCGCGACTGGTCAAACGAGCCACAGCTGTGCGGTCTCCGACTTAATAACAAACCAAACAGATGTGTTGTCGCAGGGTGCCAGAGGATCAATAGCGATGGGCACGTCCGACATCATTCAAAATTCTACTTAACTTGATGGCCAATAAAACTGAAAGCTCTGCCGTCGCCTGGCGAGCCGGTCTCGTCCTCGATGCAAATGAGTCTCATGCGAGTAACACTGTAGCGTATCCTCGTCAGCGCAGCCTCCAGCGACTTAACCGGCCTCCCGTGCCCTCCCCTACCTCCCCGTCTCCCGTCCTCCCGGTCCCTCCCCTACCTCCCCGTCTCCCGTCCTCCCGGTCCCTCCCCTACCTCCCCGTCTCCAATCCTCCCGGTCCCTCCCCTACCTCCCCGTCTCCCGTCCCCCGGTCCCTTCCTCCTTACCTTCCCCGTCTCCCGTCTCCCGGTCCCTTCGCCCCTTACTCTCCTCCGACGTCCCCTCCCGCTGGTCCGCTACCTCCCCGTCTTCCGGTCTCCCGCGGTCCCTCGCTCCTATCCTTCCCGGTCTCGCCGTCTCCCCGGTCCCTCCCCTGACCTCCCCGAACTCCCGTCCCCGCCGGTCCGCTACCTCCCCGTTCTCCCGCCCTCCCTGGGCCCCTCCCTCCTCGGCCGGAGTCAGTCCCAGTCGGCCTGAATCATCAGATAATGCATGATGAGTGTCATTTGGGTCACAATGGCCTGCCAGTCTGGAAATGCTGACCACGGCCCTTTGACCTATTGCCGATCAGCGGTTCAATAATAAATCCGCCCGACGCCTGCCTTCACCGGATAAGAAAATAGCTGCCGCTACGCAGGATTTACATTAGGCATCGGCATATTGTCTTGGAAAGAAGAGAAGATATAAAAAATAAAATTGATGAGAATACGATAAAAATATGCCTACATTTATATTTATTACATTTACATCGAATCATTGCACCTGGCCAACCGCGCGCTGACCACTGGATAATGCAAGGTAAATGGAACAATCTTGATTATCATTTAATAATTTGATAGCGCAATAATGCAATTATTTATATACCTTCAAAGACAAAGAGGCAAAACCGATAACAGTATCTATTTCGCGCATCGCTTATGGCTAGCACAGTTCCGGTCACACTATATGCATAATGACCTTCTTGCGCAACATTACAGCCGAAAACCACACAGGGATCGCGAAGTTGGATTTGGGATCTCAGTGGATCTCCAGGCACGTAGCCAGGATTTCTCTATAGGGGGGGCACGTCTGGGAAAAAAATCATTTTGGTCCTCAGCCTTGCTGACTGCTGACCGTGTGGGGGGAGGCTAGGTGTCGGGTTTTCAGATAATCGCATTCTATCTTGAGTGTGTGATACGTTAATTTTCGCGTCAGGGGGGTGGGGGGGGCTTGCCCCCGTGCGCCCCCCTCCTTGGTACCGTCTCCTGTGGATCTCTCGACATAAAATGCATGAAGATCTTGAACCCCTCGGCGATCTAGGATGCATGACGATCTAGGATCCTCATAGATTCCTCAGCGTAAAATGCTTCAGGATTTAGGATATCAGATGATCTCTAATTTAACCCTCGTCGGTGCAGCGTCCGTGACCGTGCAGGGGGGAGGGGGTGACCCCCTGGCGTTTCGCCCCTAGTTGAGGTAGAGCTTCGATTAAAAAAGAGCGCGTTGCCTGTGACAAGAGGAAGCCATGGACGCCAGATTTTACTGTCCTGGGTCATTAGGTGACCTCTGAAGTCATGTCAGTGACCCGGATGTCATCAAGTCACAAATGTGTAAAAATTGAACACTAATCGAGCTAAAATCGTTAATGAACATCTTGTTATACCAAAATTAAAAGCAGCGGCACAAAATGTCCTAGAACCTGCTAAATTAAAAAGGTCAAGTCAGGTGATCTGTCAGTGACCTCGGTTGACCTGTGTAAGCGCATGACCCCGGAGGAACATATAATTATACAAAATGAATCCCATATTTAAAATAAGCATCACAAAATGTAAAAAAGAGCGAACAAGCCATCTGAGGTCATCGGAGGTCAGTGACCTCAGTTGACCTCTGGAAAGGTCAATCAAGGTCACAATCACAGAGGAAACCACAACTCTCACCTGGAAACACCTGTGCATATGGGCCTGAACAACAAACACTCGGAAACTGCGTGACAAGTTACCAGGATTGATACGACCGGACGCCATTTGCGCCTGACATGACGTTGATTAACAGGTCAAAGGTCAAGGGTCATGGGGGGGGGGTACAAATCGAAATTATAAGAGTATGTGTCAAATTGTTCAAGAGTATAGGGTACTGGAAATTGCATCGCAATCGGTTGATAACCACGCGAGATATTCCCAAAACACTGAGAGGTGGCATCCGTTCCCCCTTCCCTGGACTGGCGAGGGATTAACAAGCCTCATATCTAGATGCAGGGACGGACATAAAAACTTGTGGTCTCTATTTTGCTTATGTAGTTTGTCCCATGTGTATAATTAGTACTGGCGCATTACCTAGCAATAATTAACAGCCACAGAGATTGTAATTAATTATCCCAGATGATGCAATTAACAATAAGTAGGTACCTACCGGCGTGCCTGGATCCCGAAGTTGGATCTGGAATTCCAGTGGATCCCTCGGCATAAAATGTTTCAGGATCTGGAATATTTGTGAATCTCTCGGCTTGTGGTGTACCTTCCCTCGGCTTATATGGTGTATCTATAGTCTATACCTGGGTCCTGGTGTCCCATGTGGACCTCGGGACACAGGACACATAGACCCGGATCTCGACTGGACCCCGGGATCCAGGCACACAGGACTGTTACACTGTACCTTGGCTTTGAAGTGAAGATACCCATCTGGTTCCAGTCCAACTTAATCGCTTCTTCCGTAAGCGTAATTTCCGCCCAGAAGACGCGCCAATGAGATCCCGCACAAGACCAGTTGCATTCGTCCCGCTCTCGGGGATCGATCAGTCTTATTAATCACAATCTGGCGCAGTTCGCTTCTCTCGGGTATGAATAGGCCAACTGAGCCGGGATGGCCAAATTATGTTAGGTCGGAACGCGGAGCGTGGCGGGGATGGGAGACGGGGACGGGGATCGGAGGACGTGGGGGACGGTGGACGGGGATCGGGACGGGGACGGGGACGGGGTACGGGGACCGGTGGGACGGGGGACGGGGACCGGGGGAGACGGGGGACCTGGGGAAACGGGGGACCGGGGAATTCGGTGGTGAACCGGGGAATTCGGGGGGACCGGGGAAAGGGGAATCCGGAACGGGGGACGGGGACGGGGACGGGGAACGGGGGACGTGGAACGGGGCGGGGACGGGACAGCGGGGACGGGGGAAACGGGGAACGGGGGAGGGGGACGCGGGGGATCGGGGACGGGACGGGGAACGGGGACGCGGTACCGGGGACGGGGACGGGGACGGGGGAGGACGGGGACGGGGACGGGGGATACGGGGGAACGGGGACGGGGACGGGGACGGGGAGGGGCGGGACGGGGACGGGGACGGGGACGGGGACGGGGACGGGGACGGGGACGGGGGGGACGGGGCGGGGACGGGGAGGGTGACGGGACGGGGACGTGGGACGGGGACGGGGACGGGGGCAAGGGAAAACGGGGGGGGGACGGGGGGACGGGGACGGGGACGCGGACGGGGCAACGAGGACGGGGATCGGGGAGGGGACGGGGACGGGGACGCGGTGGACGGGGACGGGGACGGGGACGGGGACGGGGACGGGGACGGGGACGGGGACGGGGGACGGGGGATGGGGGACGGGGACGGGGACGGGGACAGAGTGGCTGTGGGTGGCGTGCGAGGGTGGCTGGTCGTCACTCTCCGCGTGTGACATCGCTGTTCTATACTCCGTGTGTGACAACATCTCTTATTTGCATCACATTACATTCATGTTGAATCCGACTTGATTGCATCAGCTTTGGATGAAGCGAATAAACTCAATTAGATCCGCATTCAAACCGAATGTGGCTGGCGGGCGGTGGCCAGGTGGGGTTGGGTACCGGCCGGTGGGCGGTGGGCGGTGGAGGGAAAGTATAGTGGGCGATGAGTGGCAGGCTTTCGGCGGTGGGCGGTGCACTATGGGTCAGATGCCCGCCAAAACCGTTCATTGAGCGAAAATTGAAATAGGTCCAACAAGACTCGGTTTATACATAAAACAATATAAATTGTTCAAGGCATCCAATGGTGACCTCTTTTTTTTCTCTCGGACAACGATTTCGTGGTGAAAAACAAGCCTAAGCACCTGCTATGTCCAGGATCTAGGAGGAGGGCAGGCCCAAGAAGGTGTACTGAAAGCCCTGTCTGAACGGGATCTCTGTGGCAAACTAGTTGATTGCATGGTAATCGGTAGTGGCCCAAATCAAAGTGCACTCTTTTGGCTTACCCAAAATTGATTCACAGTGGGCAAGTGCGATTTTATCTGGTCCTTACACGGATATAACAATTTGTGTCGCATTATTGTTAGTAAAAACATATCCGCGTAATATACATAAGGATACAAAATGACTCCCACCAGCTTCCGCCATAATTTTTATGCGCACATTTAGTTCAAAGTGTGCTCTTTCGGATTCAGCAGAGAAAATCTGCGCGTTTTAGCGCCAATTTAAGATATATGATTATTTCCCAGAAGCCTCACGACCAGCAGGGAGAAAACTTCATTAAAGGGCACTGCCACCTTCCCAAAAGTTATCAATGCAACGCTTTTGTGGTTGCTATATATGAAAGTTTTTTGCTGGCCGAACAACGATTCTGAACATTTTGTTTCTTCATCTTCTCACAAAAGAGAGCTCAAATTTTCATAAAGAAGTGAACGCTTAAATATTTGACTGATGACGTCATATTCAATGAATTGCGGGAAAATAGAGAAAACTTTCAAACGCTGCCAGAAATGGTATGGCTAATAAGCATGGCCAATGCAAAACCAAAGTCGACTATCATCAGCATTCAGTAAAATAGTGATGACGGTCATCGGTCTCAGAATCCCGTTCAATATACACTGGCGACTTGGGAAAATGCAACCGAGGGTTTCAAAACAGCTATGTCAAAAATCTTCCATTTTCGAGTAATTGAGCATGGCTTCAAATAGTCCGCGGAGCTAGCTCGTAGTAAGATAGTTTTCAGATTTGAGATAGGGTCAAAAGTTTGATGATCCAGAGGTCAGCAAATGGCCAAAAGTGCAAAATTTCGTTAGAAAAGACATTTTTGAAATAATAGCTGTTTATTTATTTATAGTAGCTAGACGCAACCGCCTTTGTCCTCATCAGTGTTTTCTCTTGAACGGCCGCATCGAAGTGATGTATCGGATGACCCTAAGCTAAGTAAATTTGAACCAATTTGACCTGACCTGACCTGAGGATCAATGTCAAGGTCAAGTCAAAATTTTATATCACTTGATGACGAATCAATAAAAGAGAAACAGAATGGTGAAAAACCCTATTATTTCGTCTGCCCCGTGTAGAAAATGAAGTTATTGTAACAAACAAATATGCCCTAGGGACATTGGTTTGACCTCAAAGAGGTACGTTAGGACTGAGGAAATTACAACACATGGACTCTTCTGCATTAGCTTCCAAAATGTGATTGAATGAAAAACCTGAACCAGATTTTAGCGCCTTAGGTATGCATTTTCGATTTGTCGCATATCAGCCCACACGTCGGTGCGGAGGGTTATATGATTTGGTGGGATATGGCGGGGTCTAAGGCTGGGAGGGGTGGGGGTAATGGGGTTGAAAGGAGGGAATGATATTTTATCATTGATTACATTCCATATATGGCTAGGCATCAAAATTTCAGGTCACAAATTATCATAATTTTTTGCGTTGTTTCTCTTACCGATGAACGGTTTTGGAGCCCAATCTGACCCACTGTGCGTGGGCGGTGGGCGGTGGCGGTGGGCGGTGGGCGGTGGCGGCTGGGCGGTTTGGGCCGGTGGGCGGTGGGCGGTGGGCGTGGCCGGTGGCCGGTGGGCGGTGGGCGGCCGGGCGGTGTACAGCAGGCGTTGGACGGTGAAGGTTATAATGGTGATGAACGGTGGGGCGGTGGGCGGTGGACGGTGGACGGTGGACGGTGGAGGTGGGGCGGTGGGCGGGTGGGCGGTGGGGCGGTGGGCGGCGGGGTGGCGGGTGGGCGGTGGGCGGTGGGCGGTGGGCGGTGGGCGGTGGGCGGTGGGCGGTGGGCGGTGGGCGGCGGGCGGTGTACAGCAGGCGTTGGACGGTGAAGGTTATAATGTGATGAACGGTGGACGATGGACGGTGACAGTGCACAGTGCAGTAGTCATTCTACTGTAAGCAATATGCGATATGCAGTACGTGGTAAGCGTTGTGCGGTAAGCACTAAGGAGTCTACACTGTAGCTGCAGGCTGCTGTAGTATACACCGTGCCGTGTTGTGGTAAGCGTTGTGCGGGTACCTGAGCTGCCATCACTACGGCTTCTGTGTAGTGCCGCTGGCCAGCTGCAGCAGCCCCGCTGTGTTGTGCCGCTGGCCAGCTGGGCGTGCTGACAGCTGCAGCAGCTCCGCTGTGTTGTGCCGCTGGCCAGCTGGGCGTGCTGACAGCTGCAGCAGCCCCGCTGTGTTGTGCCGCTGGCAGCTGCAGCAGGCCCAGTTGTGTTGTGCCGCTTGGCCAGCTTGGGCGTGTGACAGCTGCCAGCAGCCCCTGCTGTGTTGTTGCGCGCTGGCCAAGCTGCAGCAGCCCCGCTGTGGTGTGCCGTGGCCGCTGGCGTGCTGACGCGCAGTGGTGCTGCCGCTGTGTTGTGCCGCTGGCCAGCTGGGCGTGCTGACAGCTGCAGGCAGCCCCGACTGTGTTGTCCGCTTAGCCAGCTGGGGCGTGCTGACAGCTGCAGCAGCCCCCGCTGGTGTTGTGCCGCTGGCCAGCTGGGCGGCTGAAGCTGCAGCAGCCCCCGCTGGTGTTGTGCCGCTGGCCAGCTAGGCTGCTGAACAGAGCTGCTCTGCAGCAGCCCCGCCTCTGTTTATGCCGCTGCCAGCCTGGGCGTGCTGACAGCTTGCAGCAGCCGCTTGTGTGCGTGCCAGCTGGGCGTGCTGACAGCTGCAGCAGCCCGCTGTGTTGTGCCGCTGGACAGCTGGCGCGTGCTGACAGCTGCGCAGCCCCGCTGTGTTGTGCGCTGCCCAGCTGGGCGTGCTGACAGCTGCAGCAGCCCCCTGTGTTGTGCCGCTGGCCAGCGGGGCGTGCTGACAGCTGCAGCAGCCCGCTGTTTTGCCGCTAGGCCCAGCTGGGCGTGCTGACAGCTTGCAGCAGCCCGCTGTTGGCCGCTGGCCAGCTGGCGTTGCTGACAGCTGCGCACCCCGCTGTGTTTTGTGCCGGGCTGGCCAGCTGCAGCAGTCCAGTTTGTTGTTGTGCGCTGGGCCAGCTGGGGTGCTGACAGCGCAGCAGCCCCGCTGTGTTGTGCCGCTGGCCAGCTGGGCGTGCTGACGCTGCAGCAGCCCCGCTGTGTTTGTGCCCGCTGGCCAGCTGGGCGTGCTGACAGCTGCAGCAGCCCCGCTGTGTTGTGCCGCTGGGCCAGCTGGGCGTGCTGACAGCTGCCAGCAGCCCCGCTGTGTTGTGCCGCTGGCAGCTGCAGCAGCCCCGCTGTTGTGTGCCGCTGGCCAGCTGGGGCGTGCTGACAGCTGCAGCAGCCCCGCTGTGTTGTGCCCGCTGGCCAGCTGGCAGCAGCCCCGCTGTGTTGCCGCTGGCCAGCTGGGCGTGCTGCAAGCTGAGCAGCCCGCTGTGTGTGCCGCTGGCAGCGGGGCGTGCTGACAGCCTGCACGGAGCCCCGCTGTGTTGTGCCGCTGGCAGCTGCAGCAGCCCCGCTGTGTTGTGCCGCTGGCCAGCTGGGCGTGCTGACAGCTGCAGCAGTCCCGCTGAATGGGATCAGACCACCGACATCGACCGATGCCGGGAGGAGCAGAAAGAGGCTTCGGTGACACCATCTGAGATCAGCGCGACCGGGCTCTCGATGCGGCCAGAAGCTGGTATCTCGCCGTCAATACTTCAGGCACTGCGGCTGCTGAATCGGATCCACGTATGTCCCACAAGGGCAAATATTCGTCCAAATTCACTGTGTAATAACAAGCTACAGGTCTTCATCGCGAGCAAATAGTCATCCCAATCTCGGCTGTATAGACTGTCCTCCCATTTTAACCGTAGACAAAATGTTATCCCATCTCAACTGTAGAAGAACTACCCTCCTGCCCTATTAACTGTAGACTTACTGTTCTCCCATCTTAATTGTATGTAGACCAAATGTTCTCTCATCCACACTGAGGCCCAGCTGTCCTCACAATTTCCATTGCAGACAGCCAAGCAGCAGTTGGATGTAAACATCGGATATGAAGCAACTACTGCAGAATGATAAGCCAATTCTGTCGTGGATTTTTCTTTAAAAAATAGTTCCCAGCTTTCAACGAACACGAATATTTCAAAGAAGACGGAATTCTGTCAGAATATGTGATCAGTCTTTCCGACAGCTCCTATTCAGGCGACTGAGAATAGACGATGGAAAGATAAATTGAGGCAACACGAAATAGCATATCACATTTCATTGGGATGACTCAAAAACACATGTGAAAGCTCTATAAATACAAAACAGTCCTATAATTTAAGCTCGCACGAGATATTTGTGTAATGTGGGATTGCTTTGCTGCACCATGTCAGTATCAGTTCCTGCAGGAATACAGAAAGTTGGTGACGCCTCAGCAAATTGTTGGTAAGTTGGCAAGCTACAACATCCAACAACAACACAAAAACAGTAACATGGTTTATTTCTTGTGACGGCGTACATTCAGGAAGGTGATGTCCAGGTGATGGTGCAAAAGCTATCAATAGCTTAATTCTGAGCACCATCACCTGGTCAAAGTGTGTGAAAAACAAATGTTACAGTTCACTGGACCAGTGGGGAGGAGAGGGCCAGTTGCCAAACCTGGTATTGTCACTGAAATACTCCACCACCATGATATGCCTATCAATGACTCCTATCTGTGTCAGTGGCTCAGTATACCAGTGACTCAAGCGTGGAGCATGCGAGTCGATCGGAACACGTCGAAGGGAGGCCAGCTGCCACCCTCTCTGGACCGGGGCATCGACCCTTCTCTGTCCCTGAACCGCAGTCAATAGGCATGAGTCGTGTTGGGAGCGAGCATGCCACGTGTTGGGAGGGAGCATGCCACGAGTTGGGAGGGAGATCTAGTATCGCGCGGCTCCGGTTTGATGGGTGACCGTGACCGCCAAGCCCATTGCCAGCGGCTGGGCCGGCTGGATCTCTTACATGACGCGAGAAAAAGTGTGGTGTCAGATTTAACAGCTCAGTTTTTTGAATGGGAGTTTGCAGCGAGAGGAAAGTTTCAACGGGAGATGGATTTGAGGTGAGCTTTGGCTACAACAAAGGACCAGGCTTGACAGCAGTTCTAATGAGATCACTACTTCAATTGTCACAGCCTCGCTAAAACCGTGTAGATCAGACTTTTGAAGTGGATTAACAACTGTTCTGGTGAGCTCTCTGGACAGAACTACTGTCCGACATACGTTACACATACCCGTGCGTGCAGGGGCTCCGCCACGCCCATGACATTGGGGGACGGGATCGAGGGAAGCCGAGTGGTTGCCGTCAGTGAAAAGTTGTTGACCGGGGGACGGCGGGGAGCGTCACCGAAAAATGCATGAGCGTGGGAGGTGGACCATGACCGAAACCAAAAACATGTTGAGCGTGGGCGGGGGAGGATAAAGCTTCACCGAAAATATACTGAGTTTGGGAGGGGTGGAGCGTGACCGAAACCGAAAACTTGTGTTGAGCGGGGGGTAAAGCGTCAGCGAAAGATTATTGAACGGGGAAGAGCTTATTTCTAGTTGTTTGTCGGGGATTTTTGTTTAAATAATTTCCCTGGCTCAAGAATGGGGGACACGTCCTCCCGCAACAAAGTCCCTACCCATGCGCAATGCGCATGCCAGCATTGCTGCAGAAAGTTCAACCCATTCTGCTGGGCGCTTCACCACCTTAGGGCCGTCGGAAACCAAACGTCCTCGTCGTCGAAAGTATAACTCCAAAGTCGTATATTAGAGCTAAAGCTGGGCGCGATTTATGCTACCGCAAAACTGCCGGACCGGTCTTAAGGCGCTCTCGAGAGAAGAGGAATGTTGGCATTTAAGTCGGCGAAATGTCACCAGGGAATTAGATGAAAAAGAAACAGAGATGTGGCAATAGCGTCTTCCCTGGCTGGGGCAAAGTAGTTAGCACGGCAAGAACATGAATTATCTCTGGCACTTTGACGACGTGTTTCAATCTGATGAACGGGCTTAGTAAGAGCCTGGCGCGTGTAGTAGCCAATGACAGTGCTGTTCAGATCCCCTTGTTTGGCAGTTCTGAGAAATTGAATGCACCAATGTCTTAATGCAACAATGTATGCTAAAAAGACATGTCAGAATACTTTAATTGCGCCCATCGCTGCTGCACACATTGCAACTGTCACTCTAACAACACAAATACCCAAAGACTGACCTGAAAGATGACGAGAAGAGCGAGCAGCCAGGAAAAGAATATGTGGACCAGAATGAAGAGACCAAAACACGCATTCGTGCTAGGCACCACACCATATCTGCTGTCTATAGTGTCCACGCTGATAGACAGGAAGGAAGGCACAACTACACGGCGTCGCAGCGGGAAACAGACTGTCCAGGATAGGTACACATCGACGACGGCAGGTGCTTTCCTTGTTGCCGTACAGTTAATGGATCATTGAGTCACGACTTGAGGTGTTAACTCCATTCATCTCTCCAATCGTTCCGTGTCATGCATGCTCATTGTGTACTATGCATGCATGACTTAAACAGAACCGTTTTTTCAACGTGGTGAGCTTTACAGTATTGGTTTTCCCGATAGTGCTAGCGGGACTTGGTGACATAAGCCATTGGTTCATGTGACCCGATGGCTGCCACATGGAAATACAGCCCTCCGACGACAGCTCATTCAATGAAGCGTACGACGGTGCGCTTTCGATGACAATAAACTTAACGCATTGCACGACACCGCACTAAGTTACCAACGACATGTCTCTCGTGCCTCTGCTGGCTCATGCTCTCTCTCTCTCTCTAACCCCGCTGACATTCCTCATGTTCACACGCTCGTCGGTTAAGACCGAGCGGCGCGAGCTGCAGCTCCGTTCCGCGGCTATTGGACTCGTACTCGCACGGTTCCCGCCGGTCGCGGTCACTCATTGATCGAGGTGGACGCACCGTCCGTTTTGTTCACACCATGTCAGCCATTGATTGCAGTCGGGACTATAGGCTGGCCGATCGGTATGCCACCCGGGCTGCGTGGCCGAGGCGTGGCACCACACGTCCACCGGCGCCCCAGGTGACCCCCAGCCCCCCCCCCCTTAGGCGCCCAGCGCCCCCCCCAGCGCTCTCTAGCGGCGCTCGGCACGCCCCATCGATCCCTGTTAACTGCACGGCGGGACGGGCGATCGTCTGCGATTTAATGGCAGCCGGCGGTCGGCCGTTACAACACGGGATCGATGGTGGTGAGCAGTGACTGCTGATGTCGCACCGTCGCCCTGTCGACCGTGCAGTTCACTGGAGCGTCACGTCAGTCCTGGGGGAGTGGACTCAGGCGGGGGCACGAGGCAGGAACTTGAGGTAGGGATGTGAGGCAGGGGCTTGAGGTAGGGGTTCGAAGAAGGGCCCGTTGGAGGGGCCTGCGAAGGGGGTCCGCGGCAGGAGCCTCGGAGCAGGGGTTCAAGACAGGGACATGCGGTAGAGGCTTGATGTAGAGGCAGGGTCCTGCGGAAGGGGCTCGCCTCAGGGGTACTCACCTCCGTCCAGAGTCCCGCAGGCAGTCAGAGGGGGCCAGAAGGCGGGTATTGGCGCCGCCAGCATTGTACGGGTCGTACACTAGCGGACAGACAGACGCCTCATCCACCGTGATGGTGAGCTCCGGGATGCCGCACGCTGCCATCTGGTGGCACCAGCTGAAACACAAGTACGGCGACGTCAGACACCAATCCGCGGTGGCGCCCGGGCAGGTTTCAGCTCGTGTCGGGCCCGCGGGACCTCCCCCCGCGAGACAGTCAATGGCACGGGAATACGGGTGTTTTTTCATCATTCCACCAGAGTCGTGCGATTCTACTTGTCAAATATTCGGCAACGCTAAAGCAAATGCGAAGCACATCTTAACACGAAGACAGTGTTCTGATGACATTTACAAACATATTACACAATGTGTATTGTGTATTGTGTATTGAAAAAAATCGTCTAGAGGCTCATTGCCCAGTTACAGACGAAGTCAGAATATAAAAACAATAAATAACATGACAAAACACATAAGCACTTAAGAACACAGAAACACATCACTGAGACCTGGCGAGATTTAAAGGAAGATTGTAGTTACAGTACATATAAAAAAGTTAACACCAGAGTTTAAAAACGAGTTACACAGGGATGGCCTTCGGATGAAAACGTTCTGCTGGATTGAGTTCACCCTTCCACGGAGAATATTCCACAGGGCAAGGGCACGTGTCGAGCGCCCCGGTACATACAAACCAAACGCTGCCAGCAGAATAGAGCTGTCAATCATCGCATGATGAATATAAAATAAAAACATAAGGTCGTATTGTGCTAAACGGGATTTGATAGAACGCACGTTAAAGTGTGATAACAGAGAACAGAAGTCAACCTTGTCAGTGGGTTTGTCCGAGTTACGGGCCAGCCACGTGAAAAACCTGTATTGCACTCTCTCCAGTCGCCTAAAGAGAGTGACAGCCGCGCCGGCCTGCACACTGCACTGTCCAGTGTCCAGTGTCCACAGTACTAGCCATACTCGAGGATGGAACGGACATGAGCGTAGCTTGTATGCTAACACAACAGTTGCCTGTGATCAAACGAGCTCTGTTATATCTACGGGACAACTGCATGCTGCGAATGACCAGCCCACGCGTGCTGTTTGACTTCGCTATGGTCTGGTCGATGTGAGAGGCAAACGTGAGCTTGCCGTCTAGTAAAACACCCAGATAACGAGTTTCAGTGCGGCGCTGCAAGAAGGTGCCGTCCAGTGTGTATGCGACTATGATGGTAAGGAAAAGGGTATAACATGACATTTGGTAGGATTAAGGTTTAGGCGCCATGTACAGTCTAGGGTAGATGTTCTGTCCACTTCATCACCTCAACCGATGACGATGTTCCCGGTGAATAAATCCTTCGTGAAACGGTGGTACAGTCTTTCAGTGCTCTCATCGAATAAACTCCTCCATTTCCCTGGGGCGATTGTCTTTTCGTCTGACGGAGGCTAGCGTTACAGAAAAGGATTCTTAAAACCTTTGGCTTCACAGGCACCGTTTAGACTTCAATGTCAACTTGTCCTATCGCGTGGCTGTTGTCGGGCTAATGCAGTGAAAATCGATTGAAACTAGTTTTGCCCTCGCCCCTGATACCGGGGGAGAGGGCTATAGTAATTGCATTGGATTCCACAACGTGCAGCACCGACAGACAGAGGCAAAAACAGTGGACAGAACTTTTGCACGGACAGAACATTTACCCTAGTCTGTACGAGACCAGGAGAGCCGGTCGCGGGTCGAGGTCAGACTGAAGGGCGTCCGAGTCAAAGGGGATTTGATGCAATAGCCGTTTTCACAACGGGTTATTTTGCGCGAAATGTTTTAAAACATTTTAAAATGTTTTAAAATGTTTTAGTAGTAGCCGCTTTCACGATGGACTTATTTGCGAAAAATGTTTTAACCTGCGCCCTACGGAACCGTAGGGCGAGGGTTTAAACATTTTTTTTTTGCAAATTAGTCCATCGTGAAAGCGGCTACTACTAAAACATTTTAAAACATTTTAAAATGTTTTAAAACAATTCGCGCAAAAAAAAACGTCGTGAAAACGGCTAATGATATATTTTCATGTCGTCCGCGTGCATGATGTAGTTGGTCTGGATAAGGGCGCTTGGGGGAGGCTGCGCCCCCTGCAGCCCCACCCCCCCCCCATCTGGATCCACCAGTGGGACTGGGAGGTCAGCAGTGAAACAAATAAAGAGGAGTGGACCACGTACAATGCCTTCAGGCACACCGGATCTGACTGGTATCCAGTCCGAGCACCGACCCTCAATCACCACCCTCTGCCGGCGGTCAGTTAGGTTGACTGAATCCAGGAGAGCGCACGTCCATGTTTGAGTTTGTGAATCAGCAAAGTGTGATTCACACTGGTAAAAACCGATGAATAGTCGGTGTATATAGAGTCGGCACGGAGAAGGGATATACAGGAGGCGCCACTCCGACGCTTATTTAGACCACTCCGCGAAAGCATGGCTTCTATAGAAGCCAGACAGGAAAACAACGGCGATAAGCTCGATGCTGGATGCTGTTTGACCAGCTAGGGGCTATTTGAAATAGCACATAATATATTCAAATCGATACCAAAGTGAGCCAACATGACATTTTAACGTATGAATGGGTCTCATAGGGTCCCGGCCTGGAGCGGGCGGTTGAACGGCTTTTCCTGTCTGAAAGAAATCGGCCGGGCGAATATGGCAGCACTGCGTTGTCGCCGACAGCAATTGGAAACCCAGGTAGTGACGCCTTCTGTATCTCCCCTCTCCGTGGAGTCGGTTTGTGCACCATCCTGGATCGAGTCCCAGCTGTGTCTGAGGAATGTGCTAATATTGGATACGCACGATTGATTAGGTAGGAATCCGTGCTTGGCTGGGGATCCGTGCTGGGAATCCGTCTGGTGTATTGGGAGGCAAGGACTTCAAACAATGCACCAGTAGGGCGTCGCAAACTATCTTCTCAAGAACCTTGGAGCAGAGGGAGAGAAGGAAATGCCACGGTAGTTGCTGGGATTCTTTTTGTCACTCTTTTGGTGAGCGGGAATGATAATGTTATCTTTCCAGATTGTTGGGTCAACAAATAATTTACATGGGATTGAAGGATGGGAAAAGCCAGCTCCATGCTGCACGCCCGTGAAGAATGCGGGCGCTTAACTCGTCAGGGCCCCAAGCCTTATGCTTCCCAATGTTTTGGATTAACTGACATATTTGTATATTTTATCGTTGCCTTAGCACATTCTGCAAAATAATCTGGGAAAATCGATAGAAATTGAACGTCGTTCCTCCTTAAGCAATAGCCCTTTTCACGATGGCTTATTTTGCGCGAAATGTTTTAAAACATTTTAAAATGTTTAAATGTTTCAGTGGTACCGTCTTCCGATGTCTAATTTGCGAGGAATGTTTTAACCCTCGCCGTATGGGACCGTAGGGCGAGGGTTAAAACCTTTTTTTGCCAATTAGTCCATCGTGAAAGCGTCTAACACTGAAAGATTTTAAAACAT
Organism: Semibalanus balanoides; assembly: GCA_014673585.1. Classification (NCBI taxonomy): domain Eukaryota; kingdom Metazoa; phylum Arthropoda; class Thecostraca; order Balanomorpha; family Balanidae; genus Semibalanus; species Semibalanus balanoides. The sequence continues at coordinate 227,756 of VOPJ01005493.1, forward strand.
TTTAAAATGTTTTAAAACATTTCGCGCAAAATAAGCCATCGTGAAAACGGCTATTGTCTACTACTGTTCCCAATTTGTAACAATCAAATCAATATTAAACAACATTGATCGTCTCAACGCTACATATGTATTGCAGACATTGTTATGACAAGTATGCAGAGTTCCCGGCGCTATACCTATTATTCAAATAATAAATTCCAAAATTGGTCAAGGTTCGCACTTGTACATTTTTCACGTTCAGCACGTCCTACTTCGCCGGTCACGCAGAAACAGCCGCGGCCGTGATCACGCAAATCACGGCATATCTCACTCCTTGGCACTTACGAAGAATATAACTATCGGTTGCATAACTTTTAATAATGCTAATCAATGTAGGCGGGTAAATGGCACACCGTCGGTATACATAACTTCTTATAACTCGGAAAGTAATGAACCGTTCTGCAAACATCAAGACTGAAACGTGAGGTGGATAACAGTCATTATGTCACTTGCATCACTGAAAGAGTACTTTTTTATTAATGAATGTCTGAGTGGTATTATGCCCGTCATTTGGGTTCCTGTCAGTGTTGCGAATAACGACGGTGTGGATAAATTAATGCCGACACTATTGACTGAGCATTAACAGCGAACACAAGCAACGTGACGATAATGAATAGTAAACCACAATAAAGCAACTGTTAGCAAAATGTTAACAACTGTTACCAAAAAAAAATAAAGCAAAATGTTAACGGGGACTGGATTCTATACTTCAATGCATTACTTCTGTAATGCATGTAAAATCAATGCTTTTTATCCCTTTATATTAAGGGCAATCCCTTTATATTAAGGGCAAAGGCCAAAGAGTGTAATTCATGGAAGATAGTTCAAGCTGTCTTTTTTATATAAGCGCTTTGTACTCAGTAGAAGAGCTGATGCAGAAAGTTGGGACTGACGGACTGTGGTGTATTGATGGATTAAGTTTGCAACGAACAGACAGCCGTAATTATGTATAACAACACACAGCAAAGACATCATCATTGTTGTCATGACAGTGACATAAATACACCTTTTGTGCTGACGGATACCGAACGAATTAATTGAATGATACAGCTAAGGATGTACTAGGGATGAAAATATAGAAAATGGCTGGTTCTTCACAACCCCCATTCGCATTGTCTCTGCTTTGTCCTAGCTGGGAAATGTAGGGATAATCCCATAGAAAAGGTTCATGAAAAACACCAGCAGTAGCATATGACGTATACAAATCTAATATCTAATACATTTATAATAAGTATATTTTGTACTATTGAAACATTCCCGATACTTGTGTTATTGGACAGTTAATTGTACAGTCTAGGGTAAATGTTCTGTCCGTGCAAAAGTTCTGTCCGCTGTTTCTGCCTCTGTCTGTCGATGTCGCACGCCGTAGGAACCATCGCAATTTAACCTATAGCCCTCTCCGGTATCGGCTGAGGCAAAAAATAGTTCCATAGATTCACTGCATTTGCACCGACAAACGCACGATAGACAAGTGCATTGAACTAAACGATTGCGGCTTTAACCAAAGGGTTTTGAAGAATAGTTTCGACGTAGCTTCCGTCAGACGAAAACAAACATCGCCCCAGGGAAATGGAGGATTTATTCGAATAGAGCACTGGAAGGTTTCACGAAGGATTTATTCACCGGGAACATCGTCATCGGTTGAGGTGATGAAGTGAACAGAACATTTACCCTAGACTGTACAGTGTACAGTGTACATTTCATTGTACATTTCACGTGATTTTCACAGTCGCGTTTATCGGTGAAAAGGGAGGCAATCAAGCATCGAATTTGAATGTCTCCACTGCATTGAAATGAGTTGAAAAATATTCGCGTAGCTGTTAATTAATACATTTTAGAAATCGGGGAACCTGAAATGAAAGCGACGTATATGAAATGGTTACTTCGCTCCGCTTCGGCATTGTTTGAACAATTTTCTCAGGATTTGGACCCACAAAAAGGTTTGTTTCATCTCACCCGCTGGTTAGTTGAGTCTCCTGAACAACAACAAAATGTTTCACTTTGTATGCAAATTTCATATAATTAGACGACTACAAAGCGACCCGAACCTCCAGAGTCGTGACAGGATTTCTTCGGCAAGGACTGCTTGAACGTAACTTATTGCGGAATGAGATGATGCACTGCGGTACGCCGGCAGCTAAATTCCCCAGGCGCAATTAATTCCAGTTCAGATGAGCGAGTCACGCTCCCGCTAATGTTACAACACCTGCAGTAATTCCAGTTCAGATGAGCGGGTCACGCTCACGCTAATGTCACAACACCTGCAGTAGTGACGGGACAGATGGGACGGCGCCGTGACAGGCGAGGTAACAAGTCGCAGGTGGTGGCGAAAATTGGCGATGCTTCAAACTAACAGCCGGAATGCATTAAATGTATATTCAACTTCACGAAACGCGCCGCCGAGGACATGAGTCAGTGCAGCGCGGCGCTGAATCGAGGCACCTACATACTACATACCAGCGCGGCGCTGAATCGAGGCACCTACATACACATACCAGGCGCGGCGCTGAATCGAGCCACCACCATTCACATACCAGGCTCGGCGCTGAATCGAGGCACCTACCATACTACATACCAGCGCGTGCGCTGAATCGACGGCACCTACATTACTACATACCAGCGCGCGCTGAATCGAGCACCTACACTACTACATAACCAGCGCGGCGCTGAACGACGGCACCCCCTAACATACTACATCCCAGCGCGGCGCTGATCGAGGCCACCTAATACTACATACCAGCGCGGCGACTGAACGAGGCACCTACTACTACATACCAGCGCGGCGTCTGAATCTCGAGGCACCACTTACTACATACCAGCGCGGCGCTGAATCGAGGCACCTACATATACATACCAGCGCGGCGCTGAATCGAGGCACCTACATACTACTACACAGCGCGGCGCTGAATCGCAGGCACCTACATACTACATACCAGCGCGGCGTGATTCGAGGCACCTACATACTACATACCAGCGCGGCGCTGAATCGAGGCACCTTACATACTACATACCAGCGCGCGCTGAACTCGACGGCAACCTACATACTACATACCAGCGCGGGCGCTAATCGAGCGCACCTACTACTACTACCAGCGCGGCGTGAATCGAGGCACCTACATTACTATACCAGCGCCGGCGCCTGAATCGAGGACCTTACAACTACATACCAGCGCGCGCTGAATCGAGCACTACATACTAACATGCCAGCGCGGCGCTGAATCGAGGCACCTACAACTACATACCAGCGCGGCGCATGAATCGAGGCACCTAACATCACTACAACCAGCGCGGCGCTGACGAGGCCACCTACTACTACATGTACCATGCGCCGGCGCTGATCGAGGCATCCTACATTACTACATCCAGCGCGGCGCTGAATCGAGGCACCTACATACTACATACCAGCGCGGCCGCTGGAATCGAGCACCATACATACTTAACATACACAGCGCGGCGCTGGAATCGAGGCACCTACATACTACATACTAGCGCAGGCGCTGAATCGAGGCACCTACATACTACATCACCAGCGAAACGCGCTGAATCGAGGCACCTACATTACATACCAGCGCGGCGCTGGAAATGCGAGGCACCTACATACTACATACCAGCCGCGGACGCTGATCGAGGCACCTAATATACATACCAGCGCGCGCTTGGAATCGAGGCACCTACATACTACTACCAGCGCGGCGCTGAATCGAGGCACCTACATACTACATACCTACGTTTGTTTGCATTTCACAACTAGGCTCCAAATGCTTAAATTTAATTGAACTCCAGAAATGCGTTTCCTAACTGAACTTGATCTTGGCCTCCATGCCAGTAGAGAGTGAAAGTGCACATTATTTATATCAGCTTACGGTGTTCTCGTGCATTCTGCTACCCTACCGCTCGGCGGCTCGGCCACCAGAGAGCCTGCATTGCGACCAACCGAACGCTTTAGACTGTGATGAGCGCAGAATTGTTCAATGTCAGGCCTGTCGTCGCCGCTCGAGTAACGTGCGCCGTGGGCATGCTCTTTGTTGTGCGGAGCGATCTGGTGGTTTAGCTAAGTTGATACGAAGAAGACATTGGTTACGCCCGATAGTAGGCATAGCTAGGTGCTGTCCATTTTGGTGTATGCTCAAAAAGATGTTACGAAATGAAATGAAACATATTAGGATCGTCTCAGGGTACTCAGAGGGATGCGCGAAATTAATACAGTTAACAAATATGAATACGTTTTAATATGATCCAGAACGAAGATTTTATCAGGTGAGAGTGTTCAAGCAAAACAGCTATTTCATGGTTACAATCGATCAGCGATGAAAACAGCGATGACAACGGTTAATAAGCTGTTTGATGTTGCTAAGAATAATATGTTAATTACTATTTAATAACCATGTTTATGGATGTGTTGTGTGCATGCAGAGACGGGTACATCGTTAAGCTGTGTAATCGGTCATAATCTCGTTTATCATGCTAATGTGACTTGTTTGTAGGTCATACAGCTGCAATTAACTCTCGCTCTGTTCGAGTCGGCGGCAGTCTGTCTGCTGGGGTGAAAACGTGCTAACATTGATGGGAAAATGCAAACGGCAGCTTGGCGTGTCGGTCACGCTGAAAACATGGCCAACACGCCAGGATAAATGTGTAATCCAACTATGCCAGCTAGATTTATACGTTTGCTTCATCACACTTGCATATTACGGAAACGAGACTAAGCGGAAGTCATAACCAACCCCAATTGACTGTCATTCCTTTTGAGGATGACGTCTCGTACAATGTTGTAAAATAACCACCTTCGTTTTGAGGACTTCCGGACGTCAGACAGCTCTAGATAAATGTAGCTGCCCGAGGCGCCATTGTATACTTGATGGTGGACAATGCCACCGTAATCCCAGTCGTCGTTTTGATGAATATTTCACGATTGCCTTGTCTGTTGATAACATTCCGTCGGGATCAGCGTTCAGCGGCAGCACTTGACGCGGCTGCTCAGCCAATATGCCGGGAAGAAATTGTATTGAATAAATCGGTGAATCCCGGGAACTTCTTTCATCCCGGATAACAGTCCCAGGAAATGCTGTCCAATGTGTCCATCCCAGATGACGGTCCCGGGAACCAGTTGCCACTTGGATGGCCTGGCCCACCCCACCACCACAGAGAACACCCCCCCCCCTCCCCCCCCCGCCTTACTCTCCGCACGAAATTGCTCTGCCTGCATCCCGCACGCCATCTGGCCAAGAATTACCACCGCCACGTGGCTGGATCTTGGTAACCATCCACCACCGTAGGGTGGTGACTTGGTAACCATCCACCACTGCAGGGTGGGACGGTAACCATCACCACCGCATGGTGTCTGACATGTACCATCCACCACCGCCAGGCAGTGCGAGGAACCACCACACCACAGGGGGCACTGGATAACCTTCCCCTCTCGCAGGGGTTTGACTCGGTAACCATTCCACCCACGCGGGTGGCTGACTGGTAACCGACCCACCACCGCAGGTGTCTGACTGGTAACCACCCACACCGCAGGTGTCTTGACTGAAAACCACCACCAACACGCAGGGGCTGACTGTGTAACCACCCACCTACTCATGGTGTCTGACTGGTAACATCCACCACCGCAGGGTGATCTGGACTGGTACCATTCCACCTATCCGCAGCGGTGTCTGACTGGTAAACCATCGTCACCACCGCAGAGGTGTCTGGACTGGAACACACACACGCAGGAGTCTGACTGTAAACCATCCACCACCGCAGTGTGATCTGATCTGGTAACATCCACCACGCAGGGATGTCCTGACTGGTAACCATCCACCACCGCAGGGATGTCATGACTGGTAACCCATCCACCACTGCAGGGTGTCTGACTGGGGTAACAATCCACCACCGCGGGAAGTCTGACTGGTAACCATCCACCCACCGAGAGGGTGTCTGCTGCGATAACCACACACCACCGCAGGCGAGGCTGTCTGACTGGTAAACCATCCACCACCGCAGGGCTGTCTGGATGGTAACCATCCACCACGTGCAGGTGTCTGACCTGGAACACCACAGCAGCGGTGGTTGACTTGGTAACCATCCACCACCGCAGAGGAGTGTCTGACTGGTAACCATCCACCACCGCAGGGTGTCTGACTGGTAACCATCCACCACCGCAGGGTGGCCTACTGGTAACCATCCACGCCGCCGCAGCAGCCAGCGTCGTGGGGCCGATCACATTGGACACACTCGCTAACCGTGCAACACAAGTCATGCTCATGAGCCATCTGGTTACCCCGGAGCCATCTGGATACCCCGGAGCCATCTGGTTACCCCGGAGCCACCTGGTTACCCCGGAGCCATCTAATTACCCCGGAGCCATCTGGTTACCCCGGAGCCATCTGGTTACCACGGAGTCATATAGTTACACCGGAGCCATCTGGTTACCCCGGAGCCATCTAATTACCCCGGAGCCATCTAGTTACCCCGGAGCCATCTGGTTACCCCGGAGCCATCTAATTATCCCGGAGCCATCTGGTTACCCCGCAGCCATCTAATTACACCGAAGCCATCTGGTTACCCCGGAGCCATCTAATTACCCCGGAGCCATCTGATTACCCCGGTGCCATCTGGTTACCCCGGAGCCATCTAATTACCCCGGAGCCATCTGGTTACCCCGGAGCCATCTGGTTACCCTGGAGCCGTCTGGTTACCGGTTACCACGGAGCCAGCTGGTTACCACGGAACCATCTGGTTACACGGAGCCATCTGGTTACCCCGGAGCCAGCTGGTTACCACGGAGCCATCTGGTTACCCCGGAGCCATCTGGTTACCCCGGAGCCATCTGGTTACACGGAGCCATCTGGTTACACGGAGCCATCTGGTTACCTCGGAGCCATCTGGTTACCCCGGAGCCATATAACTACCCCGGAGCCATCTGGTTACCCCAGAGCCATCTGGTTACCCCGGAGCCATCTGGTTACCCCGGAGCCATCTGGTTACGACGGAGTCATCTGGTTACCCCGGAGCCAGCTGGTTCGTCTCGGTCGAGGCGGCCGCCTAGTCGAGCTGCCATCCCAAACAGCAGCTCGCCGTGTTGGTTAGCGGTAATCGCGTATGCCGCAGCGGCGTCCAGTAGCAATTTACGGCGGCGGCTGCTGGGCCCTTTTTTGCCTGGCTCGGGGTGGGATTGGTCGCAACACGGAGACGAGACGCGGCCGGCAGGACTGGTTGGCGGCGGACAGAGACAGAGACAGGGGGACGGTGGGTCACGACCTCTCCGTCTCCAGCGGGGAAGATACAACCAGGCCGACCGCGCGGTGGCAGCAACCAGAGGGAAACTTGTCACACATCTGCAAAGCTTTTGGATTTATGGTAATACAAATTTATAACATAACTCTTTTTCACATAACGGATTTCTCTTCGAAAGCTTCCCAGGATCCTACGGACGGCGCCATTCATTTCACAAATCACTTGTGTTTCGTTTCTGCAAATATTACCTGACGTCAGCAATATGTCATAAGCTTCTGTAATTGAACACAGCAGGGTCTGTTCGGTGTTTCCCTCCGACATCAGCGGCCGTTTGGCGTTCAGGACTGAGGTAGAGGTGCAGACCGCCGCGGCCACGACACGGCTACGACACGGCTACGGCGGGGCCACGGCGGCGGCCGGCCGACCTAACCGTGTCAAGGTCGCCGATGGCAGACACTCGGAACTGGCTGGCAGTGAATGCAGCGGCCATTCTGCACGACACACTTCTCCATGTCTCAGCGGGCTGCCGTCTGCGTTCATAATAGAAACCGCGCGGTGAAATCGGGCAGCCCGCCCAGCTGCCACGGCCGCACCGCATTCAGTGTCGGTATGCGCGAGATCAGCGAACGGACCCGCCCATATGCACCCCCTCTCCCTCTCTCCTCCTCGCACGAACCCTACCCCTCCCACCCACTACACGTGCAAACTAAGTTAGCACGTGTATAGCGCCTTGACCACAGGAAGTCACCGGAGCTGCACGTGGAGGCAGCGTGGTGCGGAGTTGGCGTCAAGTGCTATGCAGAGACATCACAATATGTGCCTGCAGAACTGACGACAGCTCAGCCACGCTTAGATTAATCATCCGTCGGCATCCGACTGGTCGATAGCCTGAGCGACGAAAGGGCGGCCATTAGCGACCCCAGCTGGAGCAGGCTACTCCGTCATGATGACAGCTTGTCAGCCGGTTAGTGGACGGATAGGCTGGGTCTGAGTTCTGACGACTCAGCATCAGACGCAGGGTTGGTAAAAACGGCTGCAGTGGCAACGGACCAAATCTGGCCGAAACAAAGTGTTCCCATGACCCGATGACCGGAGGGGCTGTGCTGGCTAGAGGCCATTTGGCATGTTTGGGGCCCTTCTCACTCGCCCAAGAGCCCTTTTAGTTTAGCCAGGGGCCCCTACGACCTGTTAATGGGCCAAAAGTAAAAAGCTTTTGTGCAGAATGGCCTTTTCGGCCCCGAAGCAAACTTGAAGATATTTTATGGCGTCCGCTTTGTGTACAGGTCACTGCAAAAGTAACGGTAGGTACAGTGTTCAAAATACGTTGATTTTGGTGGAAAATGACACCAAAAGTGAATAATGGCCCACTCTCCCCATTTCAGGTCACTCCTGAAATGGGAAAAGTGAAAAATTATTCGCTTTTGCTTGTCATTTCTCATCCAAATCAACACATATTTTGACACTGTACCTACCATTCCTTTTGCAGTGACCAGTACCATTATCGCACTTTTTACCAGCCCTGATCAGACGGCGCTCTTCACTGCGCGCTCGCTCACCGTCATCAGCCATTACTGTCAGGTAGGCTGCTCTGAAGGGAGCCCGACGAGCTGAGACGTAACAACAGAGGGGGACTCTTTTTGAGATAAACTATATGAAATAGAAAATACAATTTTATCTTATATTTAAAATAGGTCATCTCAGAACTATTTTATTGTAAAATTAAAATACGGTTTTTAGTCTATTTTCTATTTGCAAATAGATAAAACTAGTGCTAACCCGTCCGCTCTGCTGGACGATCTATGCATACCGATTGCATTTTTGCGTTTTTTATTCGTCATATTACCGAGGTACTCACCCGTCAAGGGATCGTGGTTTGTTTTCAATCGTGCGAACGCTATATTTTTTACGTTTACTGCTAAACCCCTTATCCGTGCTATAGGTGTCGCTGGTGTGCGCATTGAGTTAATATTATATATATATAGGTGGCGCTGGTGTGCACAAACCGCAGCCCATGCCTTGCTGGTTGCGCATAGTTCAAGTTCCGCTCATCAGAGGGCGAACGGCGGTATTATCGGTGGAAGTTGTGTTGTTATTTTTTCTAACACAGTCAGACATTATCTTGACTTGTAGGAGGACGGTTTGATGTTGGGAAATGAAGGGAGCAGAATAATATACACACGTGTTGTCATGCGATCTGCAAAATGATTTCTTAGATACTATGCAATGCTTATGTGTCGAAACTACATAACTTTTTGTACTTATAATAAGTTTAAGGATAAAGTTGGATGACGAACGGACAGACAGAAGGACAGACTTTCTTTAAATAAAAAGTTAGATAGTTTCATGTTTCTCTTTCTATCTGCTTTCTATTCTTTATGGATTGTTATTTTTAACTGACCTCTCCTTGATATATTATAAATACTTTTCCAAAATGAATATATTTTTTACAAAAAGATGAATTTTCGATCACGGATCTTTTTCGAATCTTAAGTTAAATTCAAATCTGAGCGATACATCTCAGTTCTATCGACACCTGAAAATAAAATACTAAAAAACTGGAACACAGAACACAGAAACAGAGATCACAGAAACACAGAACACAGAACACAAAACTGGAACACAGAACATAGAATGCTTTCTATTTTGTTGATATACTTTCCGCTCCGTCCGTAACAGGTTCTCAGAGCTGCCTCAGCAGGGATAGCGGAGACGTCGGAACCCGATTCGTCATCGCCCAACTCATGCATGACTGCTTTGATATGGATCAGCGCCTCCTCTCTCCCCCTTTTCTATCCACCGTTTCACCAATATTTTAGTGTTCAGTTCCAAACTTCGTACAGCTATTCGGGCGTCAATTACTCACACTTTGTCAAAGTTTTGATCTAAAGTCATCTCAGGTCAGATCACAAAGTCACGTCAACTGACCTTACCTTCCAAAATGTTTGTGATCGTGCCAAAAACAGTCTTTGTCCGAGATATTTGAAGCTTGCAGGATTTCAGGTCATAAGTATCTTCAATTCGTGTATCTCGGATTTTATGCATCGATGACCTAAGGTCAGGTAAATTTCCTGACCTCCCATTGTAAGTGTTAGGGAAAATATACAATGCTTCCTATGCAAAGAATATGCATTGGATCAGGCCAGTTTCTTCAGAATGATGTTATTTTAGCTCATTCTTGATGACCCAGGTGCAATTGTTGCTCAGTGACCTTTGCAAAGTCTTCTGAGGTCATCAGCAATGTTTTGCTAATAACTATTGATAGAATAAAGATAGAGACGAGCGGATGACACCACTGTGTTTGTCTCGCCGCGCCACGTCTCCTATGTGCAATATGACCTACCTGGGCTGCCAAATGATCTTGACCTGAGATGTGAGGTGAAATTGTGGAATTGACTTAACCAGGTCACCATTAATCTGCATCAAAGCGCCTCGACAAGACAAACACGATGGTGTTAAAAGTTAAAACCATTGCTTTACCTTAGATACGTAAAAAGTTATTTGCGAAAAACTGTGTTACAATAATTACATTTTTGATCTTTGATGACCTCTGGAGCCTAAACAATTGACCTGAGCTAAAATTTTAGAACATAAACTATTGTATTTTAAAGAGCTTTCGATTGTTATAATTTCCATTTGTTCTTAGTTATCATAGTTCCCGATATATTTGGGGTTGTTCGAAGCAAAAGTCTAAAACTGGTATATTTGACCTTCGATGACCTCAGGTGACCTAAATATTGACCTGAGCCAAAAATACACAAAGTAACTTCGAATGTCCATGTCAAGAGCTTTCAAACGCTTATTTCGGGACGTTCTAGCCCCTTTAGTTTTTTAGTTAGACGGGGGTCATTTTGAACCCCCCCCCCACTATGGCTGAGTTTTTTTTCAGAGGCACACCGGGGCGCGGGTTCAATGCATGGTGGGTATGCATTTAACGCGCGCCCCCGTAAATGCATAACCACCATGCATTTGCGTCAAGTGACCACACATTTGTGAATGTGTGATCACCTGACATGACCTAGTGACATGACCTGACCTGATATGACCCGAGGATAGCAGTATTACATTATGCAAACAATTAATTGTGCATTTCCACTATTCCCGAAAAACCTTAGAGTGGAGGGGATATCCGCCGCCCCCTTCGGTGCAAGTGATTGTAGACTCAGTTCTTCTGGTTGAAAAGCATACCTATATGAAAACAGCTACACATTTTGGTTGAATAATATTTCATAAATCTCACAATGCAGCGTTGGAGCGGTACATGCAATTTATATTACCAACGTACTGCTCTCTTTGATGCAGGCTTGGAGGCAGAGCTGCACAGCTAAGGACATTTTTCATAGTAATGTATAAACATCCGTACCTGATAACGTTATATTTAGCGTATATGCACGAACAGTGTAGTGCACATGTTCTGTCCACTTCATCGACACCACCTCTGTCTCTGTCTCTGTCTGTCCGCTGTCGGTGCTGCACGCAGTGGAATCCAAAGCAATTACTATAGCCCTCGCCCCCGGTATCAGGGGCGAGGGCATAAATAGTTTCATCAGATTTCACTGCGTGCAGCACCGGCAGACAGCACCGATTGAAATGTTGATATTGAATTAAACGGGTGCGCTTAAGCAATACTTTTTCAGAATACTTTCAAAGCTAGCCTTCGGCAGACGAAAAAACATCGCCCCAGATAAATGGGGGGGGGGGTATTCGAATAGAGCACTGTAAGGACTGTTACTAGCCGTTTTTACGAAGAATTTATTCGCTGGGCGCATCGACATCGGGTGGTGTCTATGAAGTGAACAGAACATTTGTTCTACACTGCACACTTACATAAGATTTGTCCCTAGACCCTAAATTGACCTACGATCCTTGTAAGTCTGCAGTCTGCGCTGCAGCTTTGGCAAAGCCGTTGTGTTTTGAACAACTATTTGGCAAATGTTTTGAAATCGTACCTGAAATTTTGCAAATACTATTTAATCTTCTACATGATATAGTTACCATCAAAACTATTTACTATTTCTATTCTAAATACTTTTCCCGACTATTTCTCCCACCTCTGGTCAATATCGCTCAATCAAAACTATTTACTATTTCTATTCTAAATACTTTTCCCGACTATTTCTCCCACCTCTGGTCAATATCGCTCGTGTTGAGCGATGTTCCTAAGAGGTTGTTGGTCAACAGCCGACCTGTATCCGTCAGATGACATGTCGCTGCCAATCAGTACAAAAATACATTGTCAGAAGTGTTCACGGCGCAGTTTTTCGCATTAGTCCATAAAATAAGCGCTCGGAATCCCTAGAATGGTGGGTTAACAACTGGATCAGTTTAGCTGACGTAAATCACAATGTAGACCGTTGCATTGCTTGTGAGCGCGTGACTTTCTTATCGTATTCGATCTTAAACGTATCATGTCATATTCATCACCGAAGCAATCTCAGCCATCGGTGCATAACGATCTGCAGCTGCAAGAAGAGAGCACGATCCAGTGGTTTAACTTGATATATTGTTTTGCAGGAGAATAACAACTATACCGAAGGTACCAGATGCGGTATGCTTGAATTGCGACATTTACGTATTATGCAAGGCGTCAAAAGAGTCGTGAAGAACTAATGTGCCCTGATAACAACCAAATATAGGTACAAATGATGACCGCTGTTTTCTTTGAGGCTCTGCTTAGGGAATTTGATGTCCCACATACACACGGCACTGCTATTAAAGGGGCTGTTCCCGCACCCTCAACCGGAAGAGGTTTTCATCCCGACGGTTGAGGCGCAGTGGAGCGAAGCACGGGAACGGACTGTGGAAATTTCCAATGTAAACAGATTGGACAGCGCGCCACTAATGCGTGCAAAAGCGACAGAACTGTCGTCACGTAACGTTAGCTTTCTTCCACCGGCCTCAACCGCTCTCCGAGCGGTCGAGATTTTGCTCAACCGGGCGAGGTTGGTGAAGGCGGAGAGTCAACCGATTTTAGTTGAGGCGCGGGCACGACCGGTGGAGAAAATGAAGCCTCAACCGGATTAGGTTGAGAGCGCTGGAACAGCTCCATAGTGTCGTGCTGCCCCATTTTTGTGATGTTCCGGTAGGGTGGTGTGACCATAGGCGTCGGAAGTGGTGTTGCAGGGGTGGCAGCTGCCACACCAACTTTGGGACTGGTGTGGTGGTGCCACACCAACTTTCCAGTCGTCCAAATATACTCGGTTTCCGAAATGCAAGCAAATATTTGTTAACAAATATTAAAATTGACATAAATAACTTTTATGTCGAAAAATGGCCTTATAACACATTGTTTGTTCCATAGATATAGAAGTAAACGCAAAGCGGAACGCATTTTTAAGCATGGTAATACTTGGAGAGGTGACCGATTTTTGTCTTTTGAAAGGTCATAAGTCAGTCATTTCTGACGATATGAATTTGAAATCTGGTATGCATATTTACCGAACACGTTTCAATCACACATATTCCGTATTTTGGGCAACCATATTTTTAGATACTGTAGAAAAAACAATACAAATTAAATGTACAGTGTAGTACAAATGTTCTGTCTACTTCATCGACAGCACCCGATGTTGATGCGTCCGGCGAATAAATCCTTCGTGAAAAATTCGAAGTTATAAAAATTCGGAATTCAAAATTAATCCGTGGTGCATCAATAACGATTACTTGGCGCAGATTGAAATACATTCGCTTAGTGCGCTTTAGTTCAACAACATGGTCTTGGACCTTGGAACCCCCGACCCCGATGTTGGCGCAACCAGGCGCAACCAGGGGGTCCCAGGATCCGGGACCCCTCTTTTTAAAGACGAAGTGCACGTTTTCCGTCCTCTTTTTGTAAACAAAATCTGAAAATTAGTACGGAACCTCCCCCCTTTCGACCCGGGACACCCCTTTATAAATTCCTGGATGCGCGCCTGTGCACCATTGCCCTAGTCTTTGCCCAGGGTCGTAGATAAGGGGAGGGGATTCCATGGGCGTAACCACCACTGGGTACACTGTACCCAGTAAAATTCAAAACTCCAACTTGTACTGGGTGCAGCACCCAGTACAAGTTAAAGACTCCAACTTGTATTTATTTAGTTCAGCGGTTCCCAACCGGTGGGTCATGACCCATTTGGGGTAACGGAGCCATTCTGCGGGGGTAACGAAGGCCTGTGAAGTTGAACCATAAATACCAGTAAACGCCGTAGTTGGCGATGAACGAGCGAGCGCGAAGGAAATGTATGGTGAATTTCAACTCAATCGGGCCTGTCATTTCTGAGATACAAAAAAAGGTGCGCACGTGCAGAGGCACCCATCCCTGAGTTGTGGGAAAGTGGCGGCTGAGAGGTCCCTAATCACACACCAAATTTGAACACAATCGGCTCAGCCGAGCCTGTTTCTGAGATTTAGAATAGGGGACGTGCACGTGCAGAGCCACCCCACCCCTGAATTGTGGAAGGGCGGCGGCTGAGAGGTCTCTAATCACACACCGAATTCGAACACAATCGGTTCAGCCGCTCCTGGGATATAGAATAGGGGTGTGCACGTGCGCACTTGCAGAGGCATCCTACCCCTGACTTGTGGGAAAGCGGCGGCTGAGGGGCCCTTAACCACACACTAAACTAGAACACAATCAGCCCAGCCGTTGCGGAGTTTTTGCGAGAGAAAAAAATTAACACCCCTCACGCGGCACGCGTGGTAGTCACCCACATGAATCGGCACTGGTAAAAGCAGGATTGGTTGGATGGGGCTACTCAGCAAAGAAGCCCGCTTGTCAATCGGACGTGCGGTAGCACAGATATGAGCTCAAAAGTGTCGCCACGGGTTGGGTCTGGTTGGGTGGGTCGGGAGCGGCTCGTAATTACGCTAAGACAGCTTTGGTGCAGCCCTCAGCTAACAAATAAATATTTGTTAAATAACATTTTGTATACAATTTTATTTGGTATAAAAATGTATTTGGTATAAATATTTGGTATAAAATAATATGTGGTAACTTTTCAGTGCGCCTTGTCAGCAACGAAGCCCAGAACTGAGAAATTGTCGAAGAAAGGGGAATAAATATATGTGCGCATTGCGCTCTCGACATTTGTTTTCATTGCAAGTTGCGACGCTACAATTGAAGTGTAAAAATAGGTACAACCAACGTTTAACACATTGGGGAACAACACTATTTTTGATAAATCAGTTTACATTTTGAAAGGTGGGGTAATGGCCTCCTCTGACTGCTGAAAAGGGGTAATTGCGCCGGAAGGGCTGGAAACCACTGATTGAGTTTCAAAATGTGCCGAGAAGTAAAAAGGTATACCACAGTAAAAACAAAGGTGTTTTCTACAAATATAAACAATATATCGAGAAAACCCTTACATTTGGTAACAACCGAACGCAGGTACGTTCACTTTGTTTTGAATGTGCTGGATTACCAAATTGAAAGACTGTTAATGATAAAGGTAGGAAAATAGGCTATGTACAAATAACTGCATAACCTTCTGTGCTTGATCTACATCCGCAGAAGGTTGTTATTGGATAGCTACCGATGCCAGGATATAATTTAAGACCGTTGTTCCGTCGTCGCAGATCTCAACACACACTGAACTGAATGACTGAATCTTGACTGTGACAGTCTGCGAGACATTGACAGCAATAAAATTACAACTGCGTAAATGACTGTATAAATGACTGACTGGCCTGTGTCATGACAACACCTAATGTATAATCAGTGTGGTGCAGTGCACTCGGCATGGCTCAAGTTATAATTGCGATTTACAGGTGTCGTGAGCCCTGCCTTTGCACTCTGCAGCAGAGATGCGGCCAATCACTACATAGAATCCCCTGAAGTGAAAGTCCGCGTAAAGACTGGGAATATTAATGGGAATCTTTTATCATTATGTCGCAGAGTATGGCCTGTTCGGTTCTTTACTTATTAGTTCGCCGTATACCCGACGCGAAATCGACAGGTTTCTCTGCTTCCTTTCCAAGCACATGCGTTCAGGTGATTGAAAAAGAGACAATAATGTGATGTGGTAGCCAAGGCAGCACATACGCATACGCACGCATGCATGTATGTATTCGGTCCAGTATATGAAGCCTTTGTGGAGGCTGGAGAGGTTTATTTTTATCAGTGCTCCTCTGCACCATCGAGCTTTGTAAGAAGCGTGTTATACTCCGTGGAGCTTCGGAAAGACCGTCGCCTGATAGCGCACATAACCGACAGCTCCGACAACGCTTACAAAGTGTCGCCCGGCGGATGGTATTTTCGGATGGGGGCTTGTGGTTACGCCCCTGGGGGATGCCCCCCCCCCTGAGCACAAAATAAATTATTACACTAGATAAAGTGAGATTCTCTGGTGACCCGACCATACATAACATATGGCGAGGAGCGAATATGATTCTACCACCACCGTGGCCCTCCCATGATGAACAATACTTGCTACGTGCCAGCCTTTGCCACACCAGCTTGAAATAGGTTCCTACGCCCTTGGGTGTGACGCCCCCATTTTGTGATGCCTCTGTCAGAAAATGCGGTACGTTATGCTCGAAAATGATGGCTACGGCCCTCGGTTTCTGAACTAAGCTCATGCAAAGCTGATAATGCAGCCCTAATTGCAAGCAGCATAATCTCACAATGCAAGCCAGCGAAGTTGTCTGACGGCAGATTCATCATGCCACACACTCGTGTCTATCTCATTGTTTTGAACGAGTCAGCCTTTGAAGTGAAATACTCAACACTGGAAGAAGTGTAGTGAATATGAGCCCTAATATTTAAAATGTGACATATTGGAATGAAGTGGAAATATTAGGTGCAAAACGAACATTAGAAAGCATTGCAAGAAATCACGTGAGTATGTAGGGGATAGTGTAGAGAATTGGGACCCAGGAGGATAGGGACATGTAAATATCTTGGATAAGGGCAGCGCCCGATCACCTTTTTTACTTTCACGTTTCTCTTTTTTGTATCAGGCAACGTTGGAAAATATCAGCTGCCCTTTTCCAGTGCAGAGGAATGCTGTGCGGGGTGAGTGCCAAAAAACTTTGCTTTTCAAGTATTAAACCAAGCTCTGTAAGCGTTCGTCATGTCAAAACTTATTTTTATTTAAGCATTGCATATTTTAAGTCGCATGATCTTTGGTCATGATAATGATCATGATAATGATCATTATCAGAATGCAAGCAGAAAGCTGCTTGCATTCAGATTGCAGAAGTATATAAGATAATTGAAATACGGCGGAGAGTTCCTCTAATAACTAGTTCTTCCAATGTATAGTGCCCTGGTTCTTCCTCACGTCTGTCCCTTATCTACTGCGTGTGTCCCTATTCTCCTGTAAGACAAGGGCTTTGTTTTTGCTCCCCACGAGACGTATTCTACCGCAAAGTCAACATATTTGCTAACATGATGCAAAGAAATGCTCAATTCACTCGTTGGTATGGGACAATTTTGCTTAGTTATTATATTTTTGGAGCATTTGCTTCTCGAAGTTGAACTTAAAAAGTATCAATTCTCCCCGCTCTCCCCTATGGGATACGCAAACCCTACCACCCGAAAGAAGGCAATGAAACGATGGCCGTGGATGAACAATGGACTGAAGTTCCTTCTTAGACGCATCGACCAGCCACTCACAAACAGTGTCTCACAGACAACGGGTGGTGGATGGCCGAGCCATTTGTAATTATGTCTACAGGTGTTCTCACCAGCATCAGACAATGCTCCTACTCACACGATATCAATGTGGATGCAATGGCCATTGGCCACCACGCCAACACTCAACAAAAACACAACACACAGACACTCCCCTCGAATTGCATGCATATCGGGAAAGGAGAGCCTTACCTTGCCATGACCGGCGCATTTCTTAATGCAAAATAACAGCTTTAAAGGTGGAAAAGATACGTATTTTGATTTTTAATTTAATATAATTGATTAATAAAATCACAAAAAAATGACAAAATGTTGCAAAATGATTGAGAAATTAATAAATCATTAAATGGCAGCACACAAATTATTGTCAAAATCCATTACTTGTAGGTACTCGTATATACTAGTGATGTCGTTTTCCCAAAATCTCCGGACCAATAACAATCCAATACCGAACAAGAGGCAAAAGTTGACCAAAAACCGACCGATTTGGGTTAAAGCAAAAAAAAAGTGGTGGTGGCATATGTAATATGTGTATTGTAGTTATAATGCATACAATACTTATTTTTAAGGATCTCACTTACTCTAGTGAGCAATATCTTCTATCTTGATATAGGTACTGATGATTTGTTCTGCTTGAATTTATATTACTTGATTATTTTTTTAGCAAATTAAGCATCAATTCGCCAGATAGAAATAAGAATGCGTAAAAATGTGACGAAAAAGTGAACTGTTTCAGATTAGGCTGACCGGAAAGTGCCCAAAAATGTATAAGCCAGACCAACGGATTACCAAATCGGTCACACAATTGTTTTGGTTACCAAAATTTGGGTTACCGATTGACACCACTAGTACATTCTATATTTTGATTGGACCAGCACAGTTATCACAACTTCTCCCGGAAGCCACCCCGACTACCACCACTCAGCACTCGCACACTTCACATGTTGCGAAACCGTAGCATCGCTTGGTTGCGGCTACCACCTATCAACCAGAGTAACTAGACAGTATCATGTCAACTGCCACGCCAATAGCCTTCCACGCTAGCCGAGTCTGCTCCCATGGAGTGTGCGGCAGCTGTCAGCCTGACAGGACGGCCAGTGTGCGGCAGCTGTCAGCCTGACAGGACGGCCAGTGTGCGGCAGCTGTCAGCCTGACAGGACGGTCAGTGTGCGGCAGCTGTCAGCCCGACAGGACGGTCAGTGTGCGGCAGCTGTCAGCCTGACAGTACGGTCAGTGTGCGGCAGCTGTCAGCCTGACAGGACGGCCAGTGTGCGGCAGCTGTCAGCCTGACAGGACGGGCCAGTGTGCGGCAGCTGTCAGCCTGACAGGACGGCCAGTGTGCGGCAGCTGTCAGCCTGACAGGACGGCCAGTGTGGCGGCAGGCTGTCACCTGACAGGACGTGCCAGTGTCCGGCAGCTGTCAAGCCTGACAGGAGGGCCAGTGTGCGGCTAGCTTGTCAGGCCTGACAGGACGGCAAGATGTGCGGCAGCTGTTAGCCTGACAGGTAGGGTAGTGGCGGCAGCTGTCAGCCTGACAGGACGCCAGTTGGCGGCAGCTGTCAGCCTGACAGGACGGCCAGTGTGCGGCAGCTGTCAGCCTGACAGGACGGCCGGTCGCCGCGGGGCAGTGTTGCCGGTCGCCGCGGGGCAGTGTTGCCGGTCGCCGCGGGGCAGTGTCGCCGGTCGCGGCGGGGCAGTGTCGCCGGTCGCGGCGGGGCAGTGTCGCCGGTCGCGGCGGGGCAGTGTCGCCGGTCGCGGCGGGGCGGGGCAGTGTCGCCGGTCGCCGAGCTCGTGCCAGTCACCATCACGTACCGGCGATGGCCGGACGGTGTCCTGACACGCGCCACTTGTCAGCAGGATATCGACAGGATATCGACAGGATATCGACAGGATGCCCCGCCCCACCGCCACAGGGATGATGTCATGTCCCGGCATGGTATGATGCTGTGGCACGCTGCTCACCCGGCCAGTTTACCGCGAGGCGGGAAACACAGCTACAGATCAGAACAGACATACAAACCAACTAGGAACGGCATAAGCAAGGCGTATGAATAGACATGAGGAGCGACATAGGAGCGACATAGGAGCGACATAGGAGCGACATAGGAGCGGCATAGGAGCGGCATAGGAGCGACATAGGAGCGGCATAGGAGCGGCATAGGAGCGACATAGGAGCGACATAGGAGCGGCATAGAAGCGACATAAGAGCGGCATAGGAGCGACATAGGAGCGGCATAGGAGCGACATAAGAGCGGCATAGGAGTGGCATAGGAGCGACATAGGAGCGACATAGGAACGACATAGGAACATACATAGGAACGACAAATAACATGCAGAGAAAAGCCATTGGAACGACATAAGATAGAAACGCCATAAGCTGCGAACAGGGAGTATGCTAGCCGGCGGACCAGCTGGTCGAATGGTCAGCCACATTTCATGCAGTCCAAAAATAGTGTCTCGATTCGGATGCTAATGAATCAGGAATTTGGATAAGGTCGCCCGGACAATATGGGACATGCCGTGATGAGGCACGTCACGCGTCACAGCAATCATGTCCAGGCACGCGTCGGTAATAAAAGCGTCCCACACGTCCGACCACATGACTCAGAGCGGCCAGCTGGCCGGCTGGCCGGCCACATATTACCAGATACATCATGCTGGCACACAACCATGATGCAGAGTTGGTGGTGCATAATGCATATGAAGTCCGGCCAAATATGTATATAGAAAAACGTGAGTCACCTGCTCGACGTTAATAATTTTCGTTTTTAATCGGAAAAATTCCTACATTATTTCGCTGCGATCTGATTGTCCACTACGGCTCAGAAGTTGGGCAAAAAATGCGATCACCTAATTCGCTAGCAGTCAATATTATAAGCCAATATCAAGTACGGGCGTCGTCACTAGTGATGTCATTTTCCCAAAATTTCCTGACCAAAACCAATCCAATACCAAAAGAAGGCATTTTGGTTGTCCAAATATTTACCGATTTTGGTTGAGGCCAAAAATGTCCCAGATTTGACCGATTTTAAAACAGTATACATATTTAAACAAGATTGAGCTGACCGGTGTCCAAAAATTTATCAGCCTGACCGACCGATTACCGAATCGGTCACACATTTTTTTCGGTAACAAATTTTTTTGTTACCGATTGACACCGCTAGTCGTCACCACTCACCACTGCACAATCAGCGGGTGGCGGGATTTAGCGGGTCATAATTCATTTTTGTGACTTTCTACTCGATGCAAAAAATGACTGTAGTTAGACTCGAAATAGTCCATGGGTTCTGAAAATGACAAAAATATATCCGTCAGCACGAATCGTTTTTCGTATAGGTGAGCTTGAACAAGAAACTTTAAACGGAGCAGCGGAAACGGAATCTTTTGCTGGAATTGTTTGTGCAAAGTTCATAGTGAAATAGTATACAAATTACAACGCTGAACGTGTTCTTCAGTGTTCGTTCCTGATAAGTGAGTCATGCACTGTACGAAAAGTCATGTTAGCCTTTCCAGTAATGCTTTTTGTATATGTATTAGCCATTGTATTAGAGTTGTCAAAAATGATAAAATACCTTTTCATACTTTATTTTTGCAAGAGGTTGTATTAAATGCCCAGTAGTGCCCGCGCTGCAAACATGATTTGCAGTTGACATGGATCATTATCTATCCAACCAATGCTAAATTGGCTGCCCCTACCTGCCACTTTGGAAGTTATCGTCATATTTGTAAAAGGCTGCATATCGTCAAAGGCTACGAATATGTCAAGCGACGCTTATTACCAGGGCTTAAATGTTTTATAGTAATATTGTGCTGAGTATCAGAATTTAAACGCACCCTCGATGAACATTTTTGGTGATATAACTGAAAATGTTAGTTTTTATTTGTAGCTACTGCATTTACATTGGCTTGTGTTACGAACGATATGTTACAACTTACAATATAAGTTTATAGGCGCACATAATTCAACAATACGTTTTTTTAGAGAAACATTTTTGCGTGTAACAAACGTTAAACTTTTTGTGAATTTGGTCAGAAGACACAAGATACCCAAAACACACCTTAACATTTAAATATTTTGCAATGACCTACACATCAAATAACATGCATCTACGTCAGATCTGTCGTACCAGAGCTCATGTCAATCCACAGTTGTTTTGTGCAGCTATTTTGCAATATTTAAAGTCGTGATGTTAATGATAAACATGTCGGAGAATGTCCGCAAAACAATTGTGAATGTATCAGACAGTATATATGTAAGCTCATCTAATATTTATTTAAGATATCGGAATCCCAGGGAAAGTAGGTGCACAATTATGTCGCGTTAAATGCCGCTGCCCGACAGCAAATTTTCTTAAGCCGGCCGCACACTAGGTCATCCGGCTGCGATATCGCCGCGATTCTTTCGCGGACACATCCAAGGGATTGGACCACTCTTCAAAGTTTTGCTATCTGGGTGTCGTACCGCATCTCCAACTAAGTTAATTGTATTAGGCAACACAATTTGTTTGGCCGTGTTTGTGTTTTTGGCCGTATCGCTGGTGGAGTCGCGGCGATATCGCAACCGAATGGCACAGTGTGCGGCCGGCTTTTCTCTGAGCCTGTACGGGCCCATTGGGATTTTCTTCTGAGTCTTGGGAATTCTTGGTACACTGTAGACTGGGCAAGAATAATTCCGTCTGACGAGACCTAATTCGATAAGTACCTCCGTCCCGCAGAACTCTTGGAAATCGATTGGTTTCCCATGGGCTATTACGGCTTACTTGTGAACGGCGGTATACAGCTATACAGTATACATATGCTGCGGACGGCGGCGCGACGCGAAACACAGAACGTCGGCGGCGTTGCCGTTTTTTGAAAGTACCTTATTATTGCCCAGGGGCGTCGTCACGGGTTTTTGACTGGGGGATACAATTTCGATTAGTTATGTACCTTTTTTGAAGAAGCTTCCTATATCCATATGTATGTACGTTGGCCCCCTTCTATTCAAGTACGGTTGAAACACAGATAAGAAAATATTTAATTGCGACAGGGACAGAACCGTAAACACAGCCACTACTTTTGTTCAGGAAACACAAAGTATGCCGTTAACAACCAACAGAGCCCATTTCGCGCCATGATATGCCTCATTCCTTCTGCTATCGAAATGCTGTTAAAATTGCTGTCAAATTCCCTTCAAAAGGGAAAAATAACGACTACGTTCCTCATATATTTTTCCAAACGCATACGATATTGACAAATGCATTAATTCCGAGTAAAGTGCAGATATATGGCTAGGGGACTGCCCAAAGGCCAAAACTGGAGGGGATAATCCCCCGCAGCCTGACGACTGGTGGGACGGTGTCCCCCCCTCCCCCCCTGTGGCGACGCCCTTGTCATTGACCCTTCACGGATTTATTAATTGTTCTGCCAAGGTCAACACTCAACATGGATCATATCTGCAGGGCAGATTTAGTTAACCCACTACCAAGTAGCTCAAAGTGGCGTCAGTGGCAGACTAAGCAACCGATTGCATTGCCGAGTCTTAAATCATGATAGGTAGAGGTCACCAAGGCTACAATTTCGCTACCAGGAATGTTTTGCATTGGTACCTAACCTTAAGTCGGGCCAATTATGTGAGCTCTCTTTGACTATATATATTTTTTCAATACAAATGGGTCAATGTGAAAATATAGGTACCAACGTTTATTTTCAGGGAATACGCATTATATCAATCCAGTTATTTCTGAATCAGGTTAGTATAGCTATTTGTATAATACAGGCACATAACTTATCAGTGACCCCTGCAAGGTTAGTCGAGGTCGTCTGAGGTCAGCAACACGTTTTTGCCAATAACTATTGCTAGAATAAAGCTAGAGACATGACACTGACACCATTTTATATATCATTATATCCCGTCGAAGCGAATTCAACATGACCTACCTGGGTCACCAAGTGACCTTGACCTCAGCTCAAATATTGCATTTTACCTCACTAGACCATGTGCTTTGCAGATTACCACCATACTTTTAAGTTGTACAGCCTAGACTAAAATATCTGTTCATTATGCGCTTCATTCGATGGAATCTATTTTCCTTAATTTTAAGATTATAAGTTTTCAGAGGGATGTGAATATGACTCTCGAAATTCACGTTAACTGGTTAAGTGCTCAATTGGATTTCCAACCAAAATACGTCGTTAGTTACCCCGCGCCGGCCGGGGGCGTTTAAACGCCCCCGGCCAGCGGGGGGTGGAGTACGTTTTTTCGACGATAGATTAAAAACGGCGGCGCGCAGCGCCACCATTTTTGGCACAGCTGTTGCGGCATAAATTACCCACATTTTGTACAATTCTTAACTTCACGTCATATCAAGTCAGGTCACCAGGCCAGGTCATTTGACCCCATCTCCAAAAAAGTTTGCGGTCCTACCAAAGCCACGTTTTCGGCCGATCGGTTTCGTACTTACAGGATTTTATAAGACCATGATGGCATGACTACGTACAAATCGTTCATCTCATATTTTTATATCGGTGAGTGACCTAAGGTCAGGTCAATTTCTTGAACTCCCGAGTATAAGTCAATGGGGAAATATTAAAATGCTTTCTTTTCTGAAGATACACATGATATCAGCCAAATTCCTTCTGGATTAAGTTATTATTAACTATTCTTGAAGACACAGGTGCAGTCTTTGTTCTTAAGCCCCTACAGGGCCAGCCGAGGTCATCCGAGGTCACCAACGCCTTCTTGTCAATAACTCTCAAATAAACATTGTAACTGTGTGCCTAATAGCACTGTTTGCTTGGTTCAGTTGGTGGTCACAGAGTTTCTTTTTTGTGTTAAGGTATTTTGATGGGTTCTTGTTTGTGCTGATTGTTTGTGTTTCGTTGCGTGCTATGTGCTCGTCATGTGGTCAGTGCTTCAGAGGTGAAAATACAATAGCCCTTAAGTGGGACAAACTGAAAACTCTCTCAAACAAACAAGATAGAGAAGTGAAACCGGTACCAATGTGTTTATTTCGTCAAGACACGTCTCCCAATGTGAAACATTACCTCATTGGGTCACCACTTGACATTGACCTGAGGTCAATTTTTTAGGTTGACCTAACCTGTTCAATAGTCATCATAAACATGATTTAAAGCGCTTTGACGAGAAAAACACGATAGTGTCAAAATTAATTCCGTATCTTAATTAGACAAATAGTTATTCGTGATTTGTTTTTTTGCACAAAATAGCCTGTTTGACCCTCGATGACCTCTGGAGCCTTAACTATTGACCTGAGATTAAATTTGAGAACATGCTGTCGATTACAAATTTCAGTAGCTTGCTTTTTTGTTTGTTCCTAGTTATCATAGTTCCCGAGATTTGTGGGGGTATATGGAGCGAAGTCCTAAATCTGGAAAATCTGACCTTTGATGACCTCTGGTGACCTTAATATTGACATGATATTTTTACGGAAATATTTTAAAGGATTTTAATGAGCTCTCGAACAGTGTTTTTAGTTTATGTCTAGGTCCCATAGGAGCCTAGTTCTAGGGGGCGTCGAAGCGCCCACCACCCTCGCCATGGCGAAGGTGGCGCGTACAAGGGCGCGAAGGTGGCGCCGAGTACCTGCACGGCGCGGGTTAAACAAAAAACAACAATGTATTGCGGGTTATATAAAATACAATGTATTTACATGTTCTAAAAACATGGAAACGTGGCAAGACTTCTCGAAACACATACAAACAAACACATCAAGCAACAACCAACACCGAACCTAACGATCTACGACCTGCCTGCTTTGGTCTGTCCTGATATAAACAGAAGCTTTTAGCGTTTCTTTCAGCAATAACAAAACAAACAGAGATAATTGAAAGTTTGCCGACTTAAGTCATTGTTATCGGAATATTTGTTGGCTGCTTTGTGAATGTCAGAGTGGTTTCTCACTCGGTGACTGCATTCTAACTCTGATATTGCAATGTCCTGCGCCACCAGACTTAACATTTGCCTGATTTTGCGCTGAGGTTACGCGCTGCAGCGCTTTGACTTGGCCTGGTCCGTCAGATTGATTTGTTAGCGGTCTGCCTCACATGCAGCACCGCAGCACTGCCTCACACCACCCTCCAGACGCCTTGCCGCATTTTGGCAGGCTGGCAGCGAATTTTCTGTGCTGATCTGAAATTTTCCAAGACTATGAGACAAAATCCCAAGGGGCCCGTACAAGTTCAGAGTTTGGAAATTTACTGGCCGCCCATTGTGCACTGGGGACACTAGGGACATTATCCCTAGTAATTTCCAGCCTCCTCTAATATGGCCCTATGCAAAAAAAGTATGCGCAGGTACACCTGGATTTATCCCTAAAGATTTTCAGATCGTGGCGACGCTCTTTGTATCTAGCTTACAGTTTATTACTCAGCAAATAGAAACTCACATAGCTTTTTCAGCCACAGCCCAATGAGGACCGCAAAAGCACCAAATTAAACTGTCTTTTGACCAAACCCCTGAAACCAGATGTTGTCGTAAACTCCGCATAGCCATGGGAAACTAAAATAAACATCTATAACTTTTACTTGAAGTGTAATACGCGACGCACACAAATCACATCACCAGTTGAACCCATAATGTATTCTCTTGAAACTCTCATTTACAGTCGTGCCAATTGGATTTCGATCAGCAAATCGTCGCATTCAAACAAGCCGACATCCTAACTTTCCAGAGATGAAGATTTTACGTTGCACAATAAGTGAAACTAGTAGCTGGACCTGACACACCGTTCTCTGGTGATGCGAATCGCTCGATCAGCCCGTCAGCTTCACATAGTTTCCCGTCTCGAGGCGGAGCTTCATTGGCAATTCCAGCGTACGACGGGCAGACGATCTGAAATAAATGACACTCTCGGAGACCGGCCCGAAATTCAGGGCAGGCATATCCCCCGGCGCCGCTACTCTGTCAGACTATCAAACAGGCGTTTTTCAATCAGCAGCATGGTCGTTGGACGAGGCTGGTCGATGTTTGGGACAGTCAAGAAACCCTGTCTCTATTCAACTGACAACCGCAACACGGAGCTACGTATATTGCCCACGGCGCCAAATGTTTCCCAGCGCACTAAGCCTTAAGCCATGTGCCTTCTCTTTCCACGGAATCCAAGCCTATAGGGCACTGATTTAAGTGCTGTGCCTTTGTCAGCCGGCTACTGTTAGTGGCCATCGGCGCGCAGGTCGCGACAGCACCGGGTCTTCCTCGACCCATTGCCCCGGCGGCGGATCTTGTTCCTGCACATTACACATGTCCTCTGTCGACCGACGGCGACCCGCCGCCACCATGTCCAATGATCAACAATTGATGCGGCGTCGATGGCGACACGCGCCGGCACATCCGTAACGGCCGTCGGCAGCCGCCATTGCCGCCGCACAGGGTCACCAACCAGCGCGGTAGTGACCACTGACCATTGCCACAGCAGCGGTACAGACACACCTGAGTTAATCAGTTTACAGAATGTAAGAGCACACTGGCGGATCCAGGGGGTGACAGGGGCTTAAGCCCCCCCCCATTCCGGACCGGACAGGAGCGGCAATACAAATTAGCCCCCCCCCCCCCATATCCGCTGAAACTGGTGATGGAAAATGGGTATTGGCTGCGAAAAATAACGTTTTTACGAAAAATAAATTATGTTTTGCCTTGTTCGTGTACCCTTTATTTTCTCATCCATGTTTCCTCTATTTGGTAGCAATTTGGTAGCTGTAGGGAGTAGAGAAAGTAGCACGTCTGACGCTATTTTGATCTGGAGCGATTCACAATCAACGCAGCTTTTGCACGGTGGCGACTGGCGATACACTGGCGGATCCAGGGGGAGACAGGGGCAAAAGCCCCCCACCCCACCCCCATTCCACGCTCGACAAGGACGGCAATAGAAATCATCCCATCCCCTCCTACAAAAAACACGCACACACAAAACGTAAGAATTCCTGTAATAAAAGTAAAAACGCGTAATAATTCGGAAAGCTAATAACCGAGTAAGACTTGAGTCTTTCCCTGCATTGTATCTAAAATAAAGTAAGTTTTCGCAGTTAATACACAATAGTACACAAATTACAGAATATTTGAGGAAATGGCGCGAAGTAGCCGCCATGAGTCCCATTTGTGACGATAACGTACCGGCGTTCATCTTATAGGTATTAGAGTGCACTAAACACGTCGAGAAATCGTATTTTGGGTATAGGTAAGTAATACATGCATAAATTTACACTAGATAAAATGAGATTTATTCATGACTCGACCCTACCCCTCCCCACCTAGGGTCCAGGATCCGGAGGCCACGGCGAAATTAGCCCCCCCCCCCATATTAGGAGGCTGGATCCGCCAATATATGAGCATAGCGCGGACGGAGGTTCGATGGTGTGGAGGTGTACTGGAGCGATATAATGTTTCAAAAGCTAAAAGCTCTTAGAGGGAAATTATAATTGTTTTCCTACAAAATTGTATGCACAATCGAAACCATGTTGATGCCATGAGTATAGGCACAGAAGAGAACTGGATCCGGCGGCCAGACTTCTGCTTGATTCCAGTGGAATCGGTTCCGATTCCGGAATCTATTCCGTTGATACTGGAATTGGAATCGGATTTTATTCTGTTGGCATCTGTGAGGAATCAGAATCAGGTGGAATCAATCATTTTCAGAAAATAGTGGAATCGGAATAAGAATAAATTGTGTTTTGAGCGTTTTCGTTTTATTTTCTTAAAAATTACTCTGAACCATTAATTAAGCTTTCCTGAAGAAAACATGTTTCTTTGAGCATGAATAGCTAAAGCATAGAAGATGATTTGTTACCGTTTGAGGGTCTCTACTCACTACTTAAGTAAGTGGAGACATACAATGATCTTCGCCTATAGCAATGTTATGTTTATTGTACCGTACATTCAGAACATTATCATACTTGTCAGGGCATTGATTTCCCTGTGTGTCATATTCGAGATAGCAGCTTGAAATACGTCCATGCATCATGCCTCATGGTTACATAAGGCAAGTCTTGAAATACATATAATTTTGAACCTTTGATAAATTTAAACATTTTTTAACTGTCACTATTATGTAACGCAAAGCAGTTTTCAGCAAAGTTCACAGTTTTTGTGTGTAATATATTTAATGTGGCTTTTTGCGTCACTTGCGTGCAATTTGTACAAAATGTAAGAATGATGGGGCATTTTTATGTGGAACGTAATACAATTGGAATCAATGGAATCGGTTTCGGAATCAAGCCTTTAGGTGTTCTGGAATCGGATTCGGAATAGATTCCGCTAGTAAAATATATATTGGAATCGGAATCGGACTCAGCTGGCTTGGCAACATAATCGATTCCGCTGAAGCGGAATCAGGGACAGGTCTGCGGTGGCGGTACTGCACCATGCGAGCAGCGAGTATGAGCATTATCGTAACCCACACATGCAACTTTAGAAGTGCAGCTCCCGTTACAGGACGCTAAAGGTGTTTCCAAATACTTGGTAACAATCGTTGAGCAGAATTAACATTTTAGCTGGCATGTATTCACCCACGTAAGCTACACACATTTGTAATAACCCAGCAATGCATATCCTGGTTCCGTGTCTTAATTCGGACACATCGGAAACGTATGAGAGCTCACGAAGTACCTGACGAGTCCGTATATTTATGCGGAAGTAGCATAAATTTGATCAGAGGAAGTCAAGAGCATTTGCTAACGCCTAACATACAGTTACTTTACAGAAGAGGGGAGCCCATTACGACAGAAGAGCAGCCCATTACGACTTAGAGCAGCCCATTACGACAGACGTTTTATTAGTATTTATTGCAAGGATGTTTATGTCTGTGCCATCTACATTTTATTCCATTTGAGAAGAAAAAAACTATTTTGTGGCCAATGTTGTAAACATACTTGCCGATATAAATTACTTTCCAGCAAGCTTGGCGCCACGTTTCTATCTGTATTAATCATGGACGTAATTGGATACGTGCTGCCTGTATAATTACATTATTTGACTTGCCATTTTTTTGGGTGGTCCATTAGCAATGAGCGTGGCTGTCGCTGGCCAAAGACACACATACATCAACGTAAATGGTGAAAAAGGCGGAGGCTCTCTTAGAAGGAACATACCGACACACGGGCACAGTATAATGAAATGTTGCGTAACTACAGACCAAACTTCTGCAAACATTAAGAGTAACTCACATGAGGACAATCTGGGCCAGTCGGTAAACGGGGCAACTCTGTTTAATTATAAGGTAATAACTTGGTTGCATTACTCCTCATCGTTTGAGAACAAGTCGACACTTAAGGTTGAGCCTTCCCACGTGTGGTCTCTCCCTGCCCTTGGCGCCCCACTTGCAGCCACATGCTGCAACAGTGGTGAAACGAAAGTATCCATAGCACAATGATGATACCTGTAAGCTGAGAGAAATATGGCGCGGTTGGGGGATCGAATGACCCCTGGTTGACCTGACGCTGACCTAGGGGCAGGTCTGCGGCACCGAAATTGTAGTGATGGCATGCCACTCACTCCTTTACTGACGTGAACTACAGAGACTGACTTCCTCACTGGTGTGAACTACAGAGAGAGTCGCGTGACATTTTCCATGCATTATCAGTCATTCACACACGAACGTCATTAAAACTTCCGTTATCCGAGTATTTATTTATTGTGTAGGACTGAGGTAATGTCAGAGCAGGATTTTGATGTCACCTGGCGTTTCCAGTTCACGTATTAGACGACCTTGAGCTATGCTTGGGTGTGTGATTAAGGAGCATAATTCTAATTTACTTTATTCGTGACAATAGATGGATCTAGGTTTTGGAGTTATGATGAGGGCACAATTATTTGTGCGGGCTCATTTGGTCAGCAAAGAAGTTGTTGAGGCGAGGGGTTGCCACGTGGTCGGGTCAGCGCAGAGTTCTTTGAGGCAGGGGAGCGGGTAAAAGAAAGTAAATGGTTTTGTTGTGCGACAGTTGATGATGGCCCTAGGTGCTGTGATGCGGAAAACGTTGTTGAGTGGTCTCGGGGGTAACACTCGAAGAATTCTCGGGAGAACATAAAAATTGCCTAACCTCCTTCGTAATCGATTGATGGGGTGCAAAAGGAGCACTCTTTGTGCCCTTTATCCATACTTTTTTTGCGTGGGGCTTAAGGCCTATGTTTTGCCCGAACGTATATTGCTGGGCTAGGCTGAGATCCACTTCAATACATGATATCTTGAAGGGCGATTTAGGTGGTTTAAATACTTCGCTTTGTATGGCAGCTCTATTCTCAGGTATAAAGGAATATCTTTGACAGGGTCGTTATACATCAGATCTCTATGACAAGATTGAGGTGGCAGCGAATTTGTTCAGTAGCTTGTAATTAAACTCTTGTATTTTTTGGGTTGGCTGGACACGTCTCATCCGTTTAGTGAGAATATCACCTATGGTGTGTCTCAGACATTGACCTGAAACCATTATGACCCCCCGCTGGCGTCCCTCTAAGCCGTGATCCGGGATATTCGGGGCAAAAAATTACACAGATTTTTCACTTGGATAAATGGGAAGAACAATCTATGCAACTGTTGTAGCAAGGATATATATGTTTGCTTGTAATTCAGCTACCATGCATAGCAAAGCGGAATCCGATAAGTTTTTCAGAATGTTGTGTATGTATCTTTTTGGGAATTTGTCTCCCAACTCCCGTTCTGGGATCCGCAGCAGCATCCGCTAGGGTCTTGATGATGTGACCAGAATTGACTCGGTTTTATGGGATGATGGCCACTGATATGATCGCGCGCTGAGCAAGCGTCGTTGAATGATGTTTTAATTTTTTTGGGCCGTGGGTAATAAGAATTTATATCTTTTAGAATATTTATAGAGCGCATGACCTGTTGATGTTTGGAGCCAAGGCTCGTGGAGTGTATCGCCTTTTTCCTTGTGTGCCACATCTCGTTGCTATGAATTGTATGACATAATATTGATAAATAGCTGATCCGGGGGGCCTAGTTAAGTTGCCCTACTTCCCGATGTCCGACTGGGTCCTTTGCGGTTGCTCGCCCTTTTTCTGAACTGCTGAGAGGGTATCCTAACTAAGCAGGTTATTCCTTGCCGTAAATTGTATAGGTTTATGGAAAGGGGTGAGTGTGGTCCCTGGGGTCATAGCCTGAGATAGTCTCTGCCAGACTATCTTTAATGGATTCAGTTCTAATTTTTCTAATTTTTGTATTAGAGGAGAGTTTGCAAAATCTCGGTGTCATGCCGCTTGAAGTCTGCGCGAAAGATTTCCAGATTTTTCAATTTCTTGGAGATAGCATGTTCTTGACTGCTGCGAAAGACAATTTTAGCGATAAACTGTTTAGCTGCTTGTGAGACCAATAAGACGTTGTTGTCTAGGTTTTTTGTGGTTCTTTTTTTTGTGGAGGGCTATGTGGCGCTGCGTTTGGCATGCATATCAACCCTGGATCCGCTAGTTGTCGGGTTCTTCGAAAATCCGCTATACTATCGAGGCGAGATTATTTTGGTTGGGCGTCAGGAGGCATTGGCCCCCGTGCCCCCCCTCCTTGTTCCTGTCGTTTTCTCTAGCGCCCCTGATTTTAGGCTGTATCTAGCCACGATTCAAGATTGTTGTGTCGTGGCAGAGAGAAAATATCGACTTTTTTGGAGTTCTTTGAGAACCTTTGGTTTGGAGTATTATCCTTCTTTTGGATTGTTGGGGTGAGTACACGATAACAAAATATAAGATTTGGTGTTTGCAGAGTCGGCCAGAATTTCTTTGAAATTGATTGTGCTCTACAGTTCTTTCATATATTTAGTCTCGTCTTAGTAGACTCGGGAATGATCTGACGTTCATTGTCTTCCTAAGTGGAAGAATTAATATGAATGTATTGTAGGCTATAGACTTTTATCTGTAGCTGTTCTTGAGTAAATCTAAAGTTTTGTATCACCATGGATTTTGTCGTTAATTTCTGTTTTTTTCTAGCAGCAATCTTTATCTGTCATAATGTTTAAACTTTGCTATACCGGGTTCGACATTTTGACAGATCTTTCCCGAATAGATTTGGCGTAAACATACCCTTGTGTTAGATATTATGTTTATGTTTAGAGAGTCTAACTGTTGACATTCTCCAGTATGGTTGAGCATATCGATTTGGTGGCTGTTGTTGTGTTTGAGTGATGATTGAATACAGTTGCGAGTAAAGGTAGACCAATGGGAGAGCGTCAGCGGTACGAAAGGGATGACTTCATTTCCGTTGTGCCACGCTTGTGTTTCAGAACGCATATACCTGACAACCGTTCGAGACGTTTTTGAGTAATCCAACATACCATTGGGTGGTAGTGGTCATTAGGGGTAAATGGTAGTGTTGTTCGTGGCAGTCGCGCTGCCCTGGTCTTTACAGTATTTACCACGGGTCTGTGTGTGCTCGGCTGGTGTCAAGGCACTATCGCCTGGTGAACACATCGCCGTTCTCAACTCTCACCGCCAACAGCACGCGACTACTCTAGCTAGCACCAGCCGTGACCTCCGACTTTCCATTCGGCTTATCAGCGTATGTACTGCATCACGACCATCATGCTCGCTTGGTGTGGCTTGGCACCTTCGGGGGGGTATGATTCTTTTCAGCGCAGCCAGCTGAGAGGATGCTGCGATCCACCGGGTAAGAGTCTCTCTCCCTCTGCCTCTTCTGTCCGTCTTGTGCTCTGTCTCCTGTCTCGGTCTCTGGTCTGTCTCCTGTGTCTCTGCTCTGTGGGTGTATCCTCTGTGCTCGTGTTTGTTCTGGTGGTCTCGTTGTCTCTGGCTCTGATGTTCTTCTTGTGTCTCTGTTGTTCTGTGTGTCTTCGTGTTTGGTGCGTCTGTTGTCTCTTGGTTGTTCTGGTGGATGGTGCGGTGGCTGTTTTTTTCTTTTGGGTGTCTCTGTTTTGGGTTCGTTGTTGGTCTTCATGGGGTCATCTTGGTTCTGTGCTGCTTGTTGGGTCGTCTGTGTCTGTGTGTTTGATCTTTGGGAGGCTCTGTGTCTCTGTTGTCCTCTTTTGTACTGGCTGTCGTCTCTGGTTTTGTCTCATGTGGTCTTCCTGTTGTTTTCTTTGGCTGTTGTTCTCGCTGTTGTCTCTGTTTGTTGTTACTCTGTGCTTCTGGTGGGCTACTCTGTTGATCCTGTGTGTCTCTGTGTCTTCTTGGTGTCCTCTCTTTTGTGTCTCTGTGGGTTCTCGTGTTGCTTCTTTGTGTTTCTGTTTAGTGAGGCGGTCTTTTTTGTGTTTCTTCTGTGTTTCGTGTGGCTTGCTTGTGCTCTGTGTTCTTCTTTCTCTGTTGTTTGCGTCGATGTTTGGGATTACTCTGTGTCTCATGGATTGGCTTCGTGGTCTCGTGTGTCTCTGACTCTCTGTCTCTCTGTCTCTCTAACTCTCTCCCAGCACGTAGTCTCAGCAGCGAG
The DNA here is from genome assembly GCA_014673585.1 of Semibalanus balanoides. Classification (NCBI taxonomy): domain Eukaryota; kingdom Metazoa; phylum Arthropoda; class Thecostraca; order Balanomorpha; family Balanidae; genus Semibalanus; species Semibalanus balanoides. The sequence goes on from VOPJ01005493.1 coordinate 261,998, forward strand.
CCGCCTCAGATCGCTGTCGACCAAAGCACTCACCACATCTAAATCTGACTTGCCGTGCCACACGCCACACCGTCGTCGGACTACTCCAGCGCACTGCTGCTCCAGCGGACCGGATCAGCGCTGATCTCGAACACCCGCCCACCGCACGCCACCGGACAACAACACTGGCTCGAGCAAAGCCGACCACGACAGCTGCACAGGCCTATAACCACCGAGGCAGCTCAGGTCTGATTCATCCCTGAGCCAGGTCTGAGCCAGGTCTGAGACCGCTGTGAGACCACAGTGAGGTGGTGGAGTCACGCTTCACTGCCAGTCTTCGTAACCAGCCCGCCACGGCGGCGGCGACGGCGATAACGAAGCAAGCGGCGGCGGTGGTAGCGACGGCGACGCGCGTGGCACTGCTGACTGGGGCCTCGGTGGCTCCCACGACGCGCGTCGGGCGGCGGCGGCGGCGGCGGACCTGCGCTATTGACAGAGCCCGCGGACGGCGGCGGGCGCGGCACCGCCGGCCGGCCGGGCGGACCCGGCGGGCACGCACGCGCCCCTTCACTTCCCACTGCACCGTGCGCCGCCGCGGCCCTGCCCCGATTACACAGCACTCGATAGAGGAGGAAGAGCGCCGTTTACCAGTGCTGATGGCCGACGTCGGAAGAGGAACGAGTACAGCGTGGCCCCAGGGAGCACTTTAGGTACGATCCGGAAGTTACCATTGGGCCATAGGGAAAAGGTAAGGAGAATGAGACTGATAAAAGTTGTTGCGCATGGTGATTCACCATTATTAGGCCAACTGGCTGTTGCAGGGAACAACAAATGTCCGATTGGAAACAACAGCATGTCGTCTAAGTTGCATAGGTTCACGCGTCAAAGCGTCAATCTAACGAGGCTAGATCGACAGACTTCAGTAGATACACTATGACTAATGGCCCCCACCACAGCTCACCCACGTAGAAACAGGGGGGGCAGGGGCATGGCTCCCTCACGTTACGGCCATTTTGTGCGTGCTAAAATAATTTCGTTTGCTTTTTGAGACAAATTGTGATGGCAAAAGGTTTGTCAGAACGAGAAGATTCCAAATCTGGAAATACACATTCCATGGGAGGGTCGGGTTTCTCTCAAGACTAGATCAGAGTCAAAGATTCTTAAACAAACTGGTTAAATGATAAGCTTGTAACAGCACACTGAAAAGAAGGCCTATAGTATGTGATGATTTCGTTGAATAAAGGGTAAATATAACGCCTGAGCACAGGGGCGGATCCAGGGGGCAGCGGGGCTGGCAGCCCCTCCCCAATGGAAATTGGCGCCCCTGCGCCGAAGGCGCAGGGGCACCAATTTAGGCCATTTAAACGCCCTGGCCATTTAGGCCCAAGGCTTCTACGCAAAACTTCATGCTATGCAAGGCGCCCTTCCGACCAGTGAACGCGCCTTTTTTGCAGTATTGCAAACTTGCAATTTGCAATACTGCAAAATTGCAGTATTGCAAGTACCATACTGCAATTTTCCCCACAACCTTGCCGCCCCCATGACCATGGCGCCCCCGTCAGACTCAGGTGCCGAAAAATGCGCCCCTAGGGCCTGCATCCCCCCAATGAAAATCCTGGATCCGCCACTGGCTGAGCATGGCTACTTTTGCAATCACGAGAAATAAATAGTAAATAGAACCGAGTATCCCAGGCAAGTAAGACTTATCAGATCCCTCCATGTAGGACCGAAGTCTCAAGAGTGTCATTTATCGCCAACCATTTATAACTCAATATGAATACAATGGAATGATGATATCATTCCATTGTTCCTCTTCGACCAGCGTCAACGTGTACATTGCAGTCGGCACGTACCAATTTCCACAGTGAACAGTAGTGATATGATAACTCGGAAACCAGTTCTTGCTCCCTACTGAACACGTCCTGCAAACTGTGGTCAATATCACAGTGTCGTCAGGCCCTGCATTCCTACCGAGGAATCGCTGTGTTTTCCTCATAAGACAGTCCCAAGAAGAACTGACATTTTTTGCCCGCCTACCGCCAGCAGCAGGTATGCTTCTTATTCATCGGCTGGGGCATTCCACAGTAGATCGACCAGAAAAAAAATGGTCAAGGTGGTTATCATGATACTAAAAGCCAGCTGTGCCAACGAAAAAAAATATACGAGCAGCGGTTTTCAAGATATAGCCTCAGGCACATTTCGGAGGTCACTCAGCACATAGAGATCATATATACATGATCTCTATGACTCAGCAAGCCTACATCTGGCGGCTCGTAGTTCAAAAACCATCACAGTTACCACATCAAACCTCCCTATTGGAGAAGCTCGCATTGAATCAAGGAACATAGTGTGTGCAATTTCGAATTGTTCTGATTTTTGGGGGTCACATGACCGCTTGGCGCTTGACCTATTTTTGATAAGTGACCAGGACCATTCCTTAATTGAAATGTGAATTTTCGTTTGAAGACAATTCAAGTCTGGTCATTTTTCAGAGACTAAAAACAATCAGCCACAAAATGGATTTTTCAGTTTCTCAATATGAAAGATCGAAACAATGTAAATTGGTCGTCTAGGGGATTATAATAGATAGGGAAGCAGGCTGTGTCAATCTAAAATAATCCGAGCAGCGGTTTTCAAGATACAGCCTCGGACACATCTCAGAAGAGAGCCGGCTAAAGTCGATATTGGGAGGCCCAAAACCCTATTTTGATGCCGAAGGCCATTTGGTGATTTGTATCTTAAAGAACATTGACAAGACTTGAACCTTCTTCAAACAAAAATTATACTTTCAATGAAAAATTGTCGTCAGTGGTCACTAAAAAGCAATAGGTCAAGAGGTCACGCGTCCAAAAAAGTCTAAAAAATCAAGATTGCAAAAATGTGCCTCGGTTCAATGCAAGTTTCCGGAATATATATATATATATATAGGTATAATATTGTAATTAATAACAATGATGGTTCGTGAGCTACGAGCCGCCAAATGTAGGCCTGCTGAATTACCTCCTAAAAGTGTCCGAGGCTATATCTTGAAAACCGCTGCTCGGATATTTTTTCGTTAGCACAGCTGGCTTCCCCGCCTATGATCCCCGCCTATGATAACTACCTAGACCAAATGACAGACAAAAATGAAATATTGTGGTGTTTATACCTTGGCCGATCTATCGTGGAATGCACCGGCTGCTTTCGCGAACAAGTCAAATGAATTTGTATAATAATTTGCTGGGTCAAAAACTAAAACTGCAGTTAAGCTACATAACTGAAGGTGCAGAATAGAGGTGCCACTTTTCTACCCCCTGCCCACCAGGTGCGGGTAGTTACTACCCACGTGGGTAGTAGTGGGTAGCCCAAGCGATCATTTGGGTTTAGTGGGTAGTTTGCGGGTAACATAATGTTCATAAACTGTACAAAATTGAGAAAAAAAACAGGGATTTTTTATGCGAATTAGGATGCATTAACAAATATATGCACCTCAGTTAGTGAGCAGAGATCAACACAAAACAGCAAAGCATCACAAAATGAGTAATTTAAATGGTAGGCATATAGATGGAAATTTTATTTGTGTGTACTTACGAAGTTACGGCTAGCTGGCGGCCTATACGGTCATGTGGGTAGTGGTGGGTAGTTGAAGGGGGTTTGCGGGTCGGGTCGGGTAGCCACAAGCCTGAAAAGTGGCACCTCTAGTGCAGAAGGTCGAAAATGAATGTTACAATTCTGAGCCGGAATACTTCTCAAAAGGCAATTCAAACCAAGAGCAGATTTAACTGCTTCAAAAAGCTGGTTACGGACTTACATGCATGTGCTCCACATGATAGATATGAAAATTGCTTGGCATGTTAGATCTTACTGGTGGTAATGTTCAAACTTGGAGTTGTGTGGCTTCTCACACGAATGCGGGTTTTTCTTATGATAATGGATTTTATATTCATTTTAAATGAGACATTTTAGCTATTTTCCAACATCACAGCGCACAAAGAATCACTTTCTGATTGAAAATGGACCTGAAATGAAAATGAGTGTTTGCCGGTGGTTACTGACAATGTGGAAGATTGGCTTTTCTGTTGATGTAAGTTGCATGATTTTTTAATAAATGTAAAAATAAATAAGCACTTGCTTCAATAATGACGATAATGTATATAAGAAGAATACTGTTCACGTGCAATAATTACGTTATGTTTTGGGTTATATGAATAAAAGTTTCTTCGAAAAAAAGTTAACGTGTTATTCCGGCATTGACTGGTGTCTGATCTGAACACCATTGACTGAGGGGGGTGTTAAACGCCCTGGCTATCTTCCGAACCAATGATCGCAGCGAGACGCGCAAGGCGGCATTCGAAAGCGCTAAAAAATACAAATCTAAGGCATGCTCGAAAATGTCAAATTGAGGTCACATGTCAGGTCACGGTAAGGTCAAAGGTCACAATCGAGGTATTTTAGTTCATGGGCCATACTTCCCATCAAAGGCATTCGATTGCGACCATGATCACCCAAAGTGTTCTAAACGATATGATACACATCCCGCATGATCGAAAGTAAGATTATTGGCAACGAACAAAGGTCAAGGTCAGGTCACAAAAGATCACAATTAGTGGTGCCAATCGGTGCAAATATTTTCGCAAATCCGAATTTGTCCGAAGACTGATTCGGTTTGAAGGTTTCGGACAGACAAAAGCATATTCCTTTGGACATTTTCCGACATACAATGCCTAAGGATGGCTTGTCGTAAAAATCACTTAGTTACTTTTTATCAATTATATTTTCCTGTACCTATATAAATGAATATACCTATGATGATTGCGGAATTCGGATATCCTATCTGTAGCGTTTTTTGGCACAACATAAGTGCCTTTATTTACTTCGGTTATGTAATATTGGGAATGCTATAGGTACTGGATGTTTTACATTCCATTCCATATCATATATGTTTGTTTCTGCTTTCGGACAAATTTCGGACAAACAATGATCTTCGGGCAGTTTCGGACGGACAGCTGACCAGTGACCATGGTCTCGGACATCAGTCGGACATTGGACAAATAATTTTTAACTGGCACCACTAGCCACTATAAACAAAATATTTACGAAAGTCCTGCAACACATGCTTAATGGATCATTTTACGCGTAGAAAGCGATGGTGATACTTATTTTACCAGTAAGACGCCTTAAACGGCGAAGGACGAGCGAGTCCGAATAAATCCGCGTCAATTTAAAACCCATCCACGGAGGTTCGTTTTGGCAAAGCATGCTTTGTGAATTATTTTTCGCTGGTGTTGTTCTTGCCGTCGCGAATAATACGAACTAAATCGACGTTTGAGACAAATAGGTGTTGAAGCGTCATTTTAAATTTGCAATTATAAGCGATCATGTTTGTAGGGCAAAAAATCATTTGGGTGGTATTTAGATGGATTTGATGCGCTTTACAGCCGGTCTCATTTATTGTCTAGGCACCGCTTTGGTTTTGAAGCTACGGCGGTGTAATTGAGGAATATTATAAAAATCGTCCAAAAAAATTATTACAGACAGATTTTAACAGTGCAATGACTGCATGCAAACCTAAACTTTTGGAATGCCATTGGTTGAGAACGGTTACGAGTTGGTCTCAGATTGGTGTTTGTGTTATCGTTGTACACGTCCCAGGAGGTGGCTGAGCACTGATTTAAATTGTGAAGACGTCATAAAACTATGAATTTGCGCTTGTATAGCCAGTAAACTTTGCACGTACCACGCGCCGCTGATCGACACATAGTGCATACGCCGGGCGGATCGTTTCTCTACGCCATTTGTGTTTGACCGTGTCTTTGCGGGACTTTTGGTTGCGGATAGAGGATCCGGTATTGCAACGATGTTCTGTGAGGTAACTTGACGTAGGACGGAATTGACAGGGGTGGCACGTTGCGCACTGCCAGTGGTGACCACAGAGTTTGGAACCCTGGCCTCGACAACATTTGCCAGTGGTGTGGATCTCCCGGCCTCACACCAAATTTTAGCTTTATATGTCCAGCCGATTGGCTCAGGCCTACAGCAGGATAAATAAACTTTTCTGACACCCTTCGCGCAGGCACGTCGTCTTCACGCGCCGTAGCTGATCCAATCTACATATGGATAAAATAATACAATGTCAATATTCATAATGTCATTTTGGCATGGGAGGCTAGGGATCATATGGCGGAGACCGCTTGTCAATCGGATGCCGGGGTTCAAAAGATATAAGCTTCTGACCAGCGTCGCGGTCTGGCCCGGCCGGGCCCGGGCCGTGGCCGGGGGGCGGCCGGGCCCGAAGGTCGGCCGCTTATTATGTGAGAAAAATCCGAATTCAATCGAGGGGGACTCGTCCGCGCTTCTGCGCTCGCTCTGTAACCCACCATACCTTCCATGAAAGGACTCGTAAATTGTCAATTAGGTAAGAAGTAAAACCAAAGTCAAAAAAATAATTTGACTTCAATATATATAAACTAATATACTATATATATAGTATATACCTACCATTATTGGTACCTATATATATATACTACAATGCACCACCGTATATATATACCCATTAAATACCTTATGTATTATATATTTAATATAGCTCCATCTTCTACCGCATAAGAACCATATGAACTCTCAGTACAAAACCGGATGAAAAGGTTTTGAAAGGACATCTTAAGTACCCCACACAAATGCACAAAGTTATGATCGTATTCAGCATCAACATTATACTACCAAGAACGAAAGATACTCAGCTTGTCATGACAAAAACATCCCGTCACGATATAAGCCCAGTCAAATCGCACCAATTGTAGTTTATATCTTTCATAGCTTCTCACGAGGTTATGTAGCTCGTTACCTCAACAACTACATTTGGTGCAACCCACCAACTACTTTATCGCGAACGATTACATGCACCATTCCAAGACAGAGACTGGTCCTCCTGAGCACTGGTTAGTCGTTAACCAAACAAGGCCAACCACAAACTTTCTAAAAAGACAACACAGAAAAGAAATCATCGGACACAGCCCATGACCCACTACCGTGTCATACAAGAAGCCAATATACATCACCAGGACACAAACCACCTCAACATACAGACTACAAACAAACATCTCACTTGCGCTCTGGGTGTATCCGACTTGCTCTATATTAGTTGAGATGATCTCTCCATCGATCTCATATTAACAGGTTCTATGGTCGCACTGAATATGTCGGTTTACTTGGTGACATAGCGAAGGTGGCATTTGTCGAATTTGTAATGTGTTATGTGGTTTGCAACTTGTGTAGATTGTGGTGTTTGCGGATTAAGATGAATATATATTTGTATCCGTCAACCTGCAATCATGTATTTAGAGGCCTTGACTATATTTTCAAAACATTAAACAATTGTGTGTAAAATAGCTTCTTCTGACGGGCTCACTATTGTATTTTACTTTGCATCTTGGCAATGATTGTGTCACCAATACCAATCGAAACGCGTCGAAACAAAAAAATTGACTTTACACTCTTAATGAAGCTCGTTCCGAATCTCATTTGACTGCTATCTCCAACACCAGTAGAAAACAAACGTTCATAAGATTCAAAAAGACTCAACAGGAAACTCCTGCGAAGGCCAAGAAACTGCGTATACTTCAATTGATATCTGCTTAAAGATATTATATTATATATATATATATATATATATATATATATATATATATATATATATATATAAATCAAAATGACATGTTTCTGGACCAGTTTTAATTTAGAAATACAGTGCGTCATTTACTTTTCTGCATCTTCTCAATAAATGCCAACAAACGCAATTACAAATATTACATCAGTTTGGTACCAGCACTGTAAATGCGTCACTCAGTCGAAAAGGATGTTTTAAAATTTGATATCGTAGTTGCTCGCATATAGTTCTCTGATATATTTTCCGCTTTTTTAATATCTTTGAAAATTTCGATTTTGTGATCGTTTTTCAAACAAATATGCTTTGTTTCAATTTGGGGGTCAAAAATAAAAACTTATGAAATCTGAGATACCCATTTTGTAACCCTTACTATTTGCAATCTTCATCTGTTTTTGGGATTGCATTTTACTTAACATATTGCATTTGTACGGTCTGTTAAAGTTTAGCTGATTTTTGTGTCAAAATCGTGTGTAGTGACGTCACTAAATTCGCTTTATCTCAAAAATGATCAACGAAACTGTTTCATTTTCACACATACGACGGGAAGTTGATGTGGAAGAAGGTATCCGAAGTTTTACGTTGATAGTGCTAATCGTTTTTTAATTATTACGAAAATTCGTCAGGAGGCTTTAAATGCCACCCCAATCAATGCCGGGTTAAGCTAATGCTTCTACAAAATGGCACAGCTTTACTTTGCAGGTTTTGGCGGGTAGTTGGGAGCAGGGGCGCAGGCAGGGGGCAAAGGGGGCCCGTGCCCCCTATTGGACCGACTTTTTCACCAGAGAATTATCGGCGACGTCCCTTTTTGCAACTTTTTGGGGGCCCTGCAAAATATAGTGACCTAAATCCGGGAGATTTTGATTTTCGCGCTATTTTTTTCGGGGGAGGGCCTTTGCTGAGGGGGCCCCTGGGAATGTCGTGCCCTCCCTTTGTCGAAGGTCTGGCTGCGCCCCTGGTTGGGAGGCTAAAAACTAGCGGGTACTTAGTTATGAGGCGTGAATTATAGTATGCGGGGCGGCGCGGGTTAATTTAAAAGCGAGAGTTCTACGTGTCCAACATACCTGGACAGTGAACACGGTCCGCCCAGCGGCCCACCCCTCTGACGTCACCTGACCTTGAGTGCGACCGCTGTCACCAGCCGCAGGACATCCCAGTCAGCGGCAAATAGCGAGCGCCGAAGAAGCGACTCGTCTCGAACCCCCGGGCTACCATACCAGGCGGCGAGGTCAGAAGCCCAGCGCTCTCTCGTCTGAGCTACAGAGGCGGACTCAACTGGCAGCGAAGCCCACAGACTTCCGAGTCGGACTCCAGTCATAAGACACGCCGTATAACTTCAAGACGACCGGATGACGATCGTAATATAACTATAGACAATGGCCCGGTATCGGAGTATCGGAGATCATAGGCGTAGGAACAGGGGACGGGGGTAGCATGCCCCCTGACTTTTTTCAAAATTATTTAATTTTGGTTGTTGAGGAAAAAATGTAATGGCAAATGGTTCACCAAGACGAGAAGAGCCAAGTCCGCAAAAAAAATTGCATCGAGGGGGGGGGTCTCGCAAGACAGGATCAAAGTTGTACTGCCCCACTCCCTCCATTCCGTGATGGTTCCGTCCCTGAGATCGGCCATAACAACAGTCTAATCAAACGCTAGCTGCATATTGCCATTGTAATTTCCGGCAGCGGGTGGCCGAGGCAGGGTCGGGAGGGAGGGGGGGAGCACACGATTATCGGATGATACCGTTTATGAGAGGAGACCAGCCCAAGTGACTGGTGCAGGGAGGGAGGGGGAGGGGGAGACCTGCGGCTGGTGCCAGGAGGGAGGAAGAGAGGCAGCTAGGGGGAGGGAGAGAGGCAGCTAGGGGGAGGGAGAGAGGCAGCTAGGGGAGAGGGAGAGAGGCAGCTAGGCAGGGAGGGAGTCGACCCACACCAGCGTCTGGTCGATCGGGTGGCACCGTGCCGGCCCGTCCCAGCCCAGCTGGCACGGTCGATTCTCTGGCCCACCACCACTGCACCACAGCGGGCAGTGGACACACTGCCAGTCTGATCGGGACTCGGGTCAGGTGGGGTGGAGTCAGGTCGGATTGGCTCGAGTCGGCTCGGCTCGGATAGGGTTCGGTCTGGCTGAGTGGAGTTTGGTCTGATGGGGTCAGGTCGGGTCAGGTCGAACCGGATTCGATGCTCTTTGCCATGATGTAGCCATGATGCCATGATGCCATGCCACGGGTTGGGGTTCTTTTTTAAGGGAAAAAATGTCAAAAGGTTCTTCAAGGTGAAAGGAGCCCAAATCTGCAACGAAATGGTCACATAAGGGGGTTGGGTTTCCCCTGATGCTCCGGGCCCCTGTCGATTGCTCACCCCTCCCCAGGGGCGTAGCCAAGATTTCGGCCAGGGGGGGGGGGCAAATGGGATCAGGGGGCCCTTGTAGTCAATGGGGGCCCACATAAATAAAACAGTACAGTGTGTTGTACAACAACGACACATAATTTTTTGTTTCGTTTTTGTGGGGAGTTAGGAGTCAAAATTTCCCAAATAAGCAAATCTGAGACAATAATACAAATCATTTTCCTTCTTTGGTGTTTTTTATTTGCAAGCTGCTCAAAAACTCGAATTCCTACGATTTTTCAAACATTTATAATTTTTCCGCCGAAAATGGCGCGACATGACGTTACTTAACGTCGTTATCTCCCAAAGCACTTAAACATTTGCATTGCAATTTTGTGATAAGACGTAAAACGAACGACATTAATTTGAAATAAACTACACCAACCTGAAATATTTTTAACGCTCAAGACTTGCAACTTTTCAATAAATTGCGCCGCGTAGCGGCGCGATTTTTTTTTAGTCTTATGCCCTGGATCTGCGTTCTCATCAATGCGTCACATTGCTTATGGTGCGGAATTCCAAACACGTTATTGTGCGTTTAAAGTGCTGTAAAAAGTGTTAAAGCGAACTATTTTGCCCAGTCATATAGGAAAATAGCAGCACAGCCCATATATGCACAGAGAAAAGGCACGATTTTTTAACCTGCATGTAATACAATTTGTAATTAAATTGCGCCGCGGAGCGGCGCGAAAATTTTGAGTTTTATTCACTTGACAGTTGCATTCTGACTGTTGAAAGGCCCAGGGCCCCTTCAGATTGTTTAGGGGCCCCTTCGACCTTTTTAACGCCCTTCCGTCTTTGGTCATTGCTCGTCTTTAAGACGTGCAATGACCAAAGGCGTATCCAGGATTTCGCCAAGGTTTAGGTAGTACCCGTGGTTTGTGATATGGGCCCTCTGAAACACGAATGCCCCCCATGGACACAGGGCCCCCTTCATATTTTAGCTTCGCTAGCACGATTTTAACTACTTATTCCGGGTGTAGTTACTGCAGGCTGAGCAAGAACCTTCTCAGGCTGGCCAAGGGCTTCCTCAGGCCGACAGAGGACTTCTCAAGTGGATAGAGGGCCCCTCAGGCCAACTGAAGTGGGCTCAGCACAAGTTCGGGGGTTGAAATATTGTTAAATGTATAGTCAAGTAGACATGCAGATTGCTGGCTGCCGGGCCTGGCGGGCGGTGTCACATGTGGCTGGGCTTGATGTCGGTGCCATCTCAGTTTGTGCGGCGGCGGTGGCGGTGCCGGTTTCTGCTTTTGGAGAATTTTTGGCATCTCTAATTTTAAGCACTTGCGTCAGAGGAGCAGCACTCAAACCGGGATTAATTTTCCTGTTTGTGCCGGCGCCCGGCTGACCTCAACGGCCCAGTAATTCCGCGTCATCCTCCCCTGTCTGACACACCCGGTATGGACCGTGCCGTGTGTCGTCTATTAAAGGGACTGTCCCACCTTCAACAAATGTGTCAAATGTACGTCGTTTGTGGTGCAAAATATGAAGTGATGTGCTGAACAGATGTATGAATTGTTTCGCACGAACAGTACTCATTTCATAAAAAAATCAGTTTTTTTAACCCGCGGTCAGCTGTGGGGGCGGGGGTCGTTAGCCCCCCCTGGGGATATCTAAAATATCTAACGAAACAATTGCAGCTATTTCACGCCAAACTTTCTGTACCTGACCGGGAAATCTTTTCCACCCTTTGCATATTTTTTTTTTTAATTTCGTCAGAATGTTTGGGAGTAAAGTAAGTTAGTGACGTCACTACATCACGATTTTGACAGCCAAAATCAGCTAGACTTTAGGAGGACTGTACGAATGTTATGTTAATAGACAAAAATTGAATCCGATTTTTTTTTTACGACCAATAAAATCATACTTTTTAAAGATATCAAAAACGGAATATAGTAAAATAACTATTAGTATTCACAACTCCTCTACCAAATTTCAAATTATATCTGTATTTTCGACTGCAGTTGATGACCATTAAGGAGTGGGTAACCTCGACGTCAAATTAGAAATTTAATTTTTTTTGTCCTTTTTTGCCAGATTAAGACAATAAAGAGCAGAACTGTATTTCTTACAGACAAAACCGGTCTCTACAAATGTATTTATTTACTGTATTATCAATTTCATTTTACATTTGTACAGACTTTGACCTTTTACTTGACTTTTCATTCAGCGACCTTAAATCAGGTGGTTAAATGAGTATCAATTTCGTGGTCCTACACGTAAACATAGTATGTACCACATGTGTTAGCTGACTTTCGTATAAATTTGTTGGCATAAGTGACCTTAGTTGTGACATAGACCTTGGACCTTGGAATTTTGCCAAAAATCACCGATAAGCTCATTCTGGATGTGGTGTCTACATTTGAGAGCATTCTGGGTGGATCGGTTGCAAGCAATTGCTTTGATGGAAAATTATGGTGTATCAAATTTTGCTAGTAAATTTTGACCTTTGACCTGACCTGTGACGTCACCACTGACTGTCTAGTCACCAAATTATTTTACGTCGATGTTTCCTGGGCTATCGATTGCCGTTTGATTCAGCGCGATCGTCTGATTGGTTCGAGATACAGGGGGGGTAAAAGCCCCCCCAGTCACACTCGTGTTACAGAATACCCCAGGTGGACGCCGGTTCATAGGGCTGATGACGGTCATATGAAGAATTTTTGGGAAAAAAAGACAACTTCACGCTGTTTTATAAGTAGGAACTAGTGTAGGCTTAATGTATGGCCAAAGGTTAAAACACGTCGACTGTAATCAACATTTAGCAAAAGAGAGACTACGACATCGCTCCGGCACCATTCAAATTACAATTGGGGGCTGGCGATGTTTACACATTGCAATTCAAACTCAAATTCTTGTGTGATTCGACACTCAGTGGTTGTTTTAACTTTATTTACCATACATAATTTCAGATGCCAAGCACGCAAAATGGCTATCTCAACTCAAGTCTTATGTTAAGGTGGGACAGTCCCTTTAAGCCGTCCACTCCAATATCCTCTCTGGCGTCAGCGGCCACACAATGCACGTCTGTCGTACGTGATGATGAAGACTGAGCCAGTGGGCAGTGAGCACACCACTCTTTCAGGTGCCTGCCGCACTGTGACAGGCGCATGTTAACATTGAACACGCCAATGCTACTCCATTGTCCGAGTCGGCCCAGTCGAAGGCGTCTGTCTCACTCGTGCGCAATGCATTATGCACCTTTCACCACGCAGGGAGGACCCGGCGCAGATGTGGCCTTCGAGATCAGCACGTGCATCGCGTTCGGAGGCCTGCTAGCCGACCGCCACAGCGCCGGACAGACGACTCGGTCACCACCCGGGAGGAGAAGCCACAGCGGGCTGTCCGCTGTCCACTGTCCAGTGTCTGAAGCACGACCAGTCCCTGACGCCATATACAGCGCGGGAAAGCCAAATCCGACTGAGTCGTGAGGCTTCATATGGCCGGATTAACAGGATCAGACGGCCATAAACACTGGATGACCACCACGGAGACACCCTGCAGTGACGCACGGCGCTGTCGCTGCGGTGTCGGCTACGGCGGGCTGCTGCTGTCTGTGGTGGGGTCATGGACAACAGTGTCCGGACTCCAAAGGCATCCGGCACCCCGTGTACCGGAATCCAGAGGCATCCGGCACCCCGTGTACCGGACTCCAGAGGCATCCGGCCCCCCGTGTACCGGACTCCAGAGGCATCCGGCCACCCCGTGTACCGGACTCCAGAGGCATCCGGCATCCCGTGTACCGGACTCCAGAGGCATCCGGCACCCCGTGTATGTACGACGGTCGGCTTTGCCGTGCAATGTACCCTACGTTGACTGATCGCGACAGTTATTGTCCCGCGTTGCAGATGTGACTGTCACAGGGGCTTCGCCACGGGTGAGGTGTCGTTCTGGAGTCAGGTGGACTATCCCCCTATTTTCCCTGACAAACAACTATAAATCAGTGTTCAGTTGTACTCATTATATGTTACCTCTCCCCTGTTCAACAAGCTTTTGCTGACGCTCCATCATGCATCCCCCGTTTAACAGCTTTTCGCTGACGCTCCATCCACCTCCCGTCAACAACATATCGGTGTCGGTCACGCCCAAAACCTTCCCCCACCCAGTCCACAACTTTTCGCTATCGGCGACCGCTCAGTTTCCCTCGATCCCCCCTCCCCATTTCAAAGGCGTGGTGGAGCCCCTTGGCCACTCATACCAACTCTGCAGCACTGCGTCTGCTCCACCTATTGCATTGATCAGGCGCGGATCCAGGGGGCGCTTGGGCTCCCCCCCCCCCTGAGCCGGGACTTTCCTATAGCGCGCCCTATGGGCGCGCCGGAGAGCGCAACTTTTTGTATTGCGCGCCCCCCCTGACCGAAATCCTGGATCCGCGCCTGTTGAAAGCTGTGTTTTTTATGAGCGGATATAACCGATACTGCAAATGATACTGAGACTGCAAGTAATACGATACTGCTACTGCAACAAATCCGCAACTGATACGGCAACAGACACTGCCAAAAGCAATACCAGAGCAAGCATTGACGCTGTAACGGATACTAAAAGTTACAACCGGCACTTCAGTTGACACAACAACCGCAACAATGCATCGCGCTAGATAGGAGAGGGTCACAGCGAGATACCGTGGAGAATGGGTCCTCGTTCGCTATAGATGCCTGTCACACTGTCGGGGTCCTCGTTTCAGCCATATAGAATAGCCTGTCAACCCCGGGGTCCTCGTTCAGCTATAGATTAGCTGGTCAAACGGGTCTCGTTCAGCCTATAAGTGCTGTCCACTCGGGGTCTCTTCAGCCTTAGATAGCCTGTCACATCGGCGTCCTCGTTCAGCCTATAGATAGCCTTGTCACCACGGGGTCCTCGTTCAGCTTATAGATTAGCTGTCACCACACGGGGTCCTCGTTAGGCCTATAGTAGCTGTCCACACCGGGTCCTCGTTCAGCCTATAGATAGCCTGTCACACTCGGGGTCCTCGTTCAGCCTATAGATAGCCTGTCACACTCGTGGTCCTCGTTCAGCCTATAGATAGCCTGTCACACTCGGGTTCCTCGTTCAGCCTATAGATAGCCTGTCACACTCGGGGTCCTCGTTCAGCCTATAGATAGCCTGTCACACTCGGGGTCCTCGTTCAGCCTATAGATAGCCTGTCACACTCGGGGTCCTCGTTCAGCCTATAGATAGCCTGTCACACTCGGGGAACTGTGCAGAGCGCCGTGTGCGTAATGAAATCATCGAGTTCATGCGGAGAGGACGGCGTTAGCGTCAAGCTGCTTCAGAGATGTTTCAGACCTATCGGACATGTACTCTTAGACGTGGTCAACAGCGGCCTCACGACTGGACAGGTGGCGGAGTCATGGAAACATGCGATAGTGACACCCCTGACAAAGACCAACGATCTTAGTGACCCTACCAAAGTTCGGCCAATATCAGTTATTCCCGCCATTTATAAAATCCTTGAGCGAGTCGTCCACAGCCAATTAAACGCTTACTTTACCCGTTACGAGCTTTTCTCACACTCGCAGCACAGCTGTTGCGCGCGTCACTCTACAGAAACAGCTCTGACAGAAGTTAGTGACACAATTAGATCTGCCATGGACCGGGGCGATATTTCACTACTTGTGCTGATTGATTCATCGCGCTGTTTCGACGTGAATGATCATAGTGCACTCTTGGACAAGCTGCGACTTTACAACATGAACATTGATACCTCATGGTTTGAGAACTACCTGCGAGGTCACACGCAACAGGTCAAGGTTAGGGACAGTGACGGAAAGGTTATATTATTGTCGGCTTCTCTGCCCAATGCCATGGGTGTGTATCAGGGAACCTCACTCGGCCCGCTGTTGTTCTCCTTGTTCTCAAATGCCCTCGCACTGCATTCCCATGGCGCATTCAGTTTTCAATACGCGGACGATACGCAGGTTTTGGTATCTGCAGCCTTTTTCATAAAGATATGCACACCGGTTGTATGTGTAGTTTGTAGGTTTGTACCTACTTTGTAGTAGGCACATGTATGTTATATTTAGTTATATTAACATATTGTATTATTATAGAAACATATTATATGTAAGCACATTTACCATTACACTTTGTGAAACGTATTGAATGTGTATGTTGTACAACCGGAATCTACAACCTAACACACAACCGGTGTGTAAATATATTTATGAAAAAGGCTACTGATCCGGGTCGGAAGCATGATATTCACTCGCTTATTGCAAGGATGGAACAGGCTCTGGCCACTCTCCAAGAGTGGAAATATTATATGAAAGTGAACGCCGACAAGACACAGCTAATGGTTTTCGGACTCGGTACAAAAGACAAGCTGCGGAACTTTCCAGATGTTAGACTCCAATTTGGCGCTTCGCTCGTCTCAGAAGTCAGAGAGCAGAACTGTGAAAAATATTGGTCTGATCATAGACAGGCTTCTGTCCTTTGATACGCGCATTGATCAGCTGGTGGGAAAGTGTACGGGGACGGGGGATGCTTCTAGTTCTAGCCTTGTCTCATGCCAAACATCGCCTGCCATCGGACGTCATCGCGTCTCTGGTCACATCTCTAGTCGCGTCACATATCAAATATTGCATATTCATCTACGGTACCTACGGACTGGCCCAGAAAAATAGGATACAGTCTACAGACGGTGCTGAACTTCTGCGCACGTGTTATACACGTGTTAGACGCAAATATGACCACACATCTGCCGACTATAAACAGCTGGGGAAGTTGGGTGGCTCAACGCGGAGCAGCTAACCACTTACCGTCGCGTATGCCTCATTCAGAATGCACGTATCACTGGACTCCCGGTCGGTATTGCCGAACACCTCGTCACCAGCGACCAACAACACAGCACCAGAACACGAGGCAGTGGCGGATCCAGGATTTTCATTGAGGGGGGCTGCAGGCCCAGGGGCGCCTCTTTTGGCGCCTGAGGGGGCGCCATGTATTTTATATCGAAAAAAAAAATGTTGAGTTTTAGGGGTTAAAAATTACGCAAATCTTAGATCGACGTTTTTTAAATGTGTCATTTTCTTTCTTTTGACGTTTTAAAATTTTGCCAAATTTGCATTAAATACTCAGATGTGGTTACGATTTAGTCAAACATTTATCGTTTTACGCCAAAATCGATGCCATGCACACCATATAAATCACGTTCATTTTATCCCAATCGTACTATTATCCATAGGTGCATGCAGGCATTTGTTGTTTGGGGAAAGGCGCATCAAAATCCAGTGGCGATATATTATTCTCAAAAATGTTGCTGAGCAAGCGGGAGGGAAAGCAGGCCGTCAGCGAGCGATGTTGTTGACCGGGAGGGGGACAGGGAGACCGCAGTCATCAGTAATTCAGACCCTTTCTTTCTCGACTGTACACAGGGGCGTCGCCGATAATTTGTAAATGGGGAGTAGGTTGAAATGAAAAAAAATGTACTCCAACTTTCTGCGTATATTGAAACCCTTCAGCATTTCAAATGTGGACTTTCCTGTTATATTGTATGCATATGTTGTTTACCGCAAAGAGGCGCAAACATTTTACGCGTTTGCTTGATAAACCTCGAATAACATCAGTAGACGCGTGTTTACGAGCGAATAAGTGCGCAGTCAATTGTAAAGCCGCATACGTCATAATAGTATGATATTATAACAGTGTTATCTATGGTAAAGGATAAAATTAAAATGTTATTCATTCAAATCAATATTATGACGAACCGAAAACCATGACGATGGGTTCGTTATGACGATGGCCACTAATGTGACGCCGCGAAGCGGCGTGTCAATTTTATTTTAGGTCGTGGAAAATCAACTTTAATTTTGAAACCAGACCAAGAGTGGAGCCAAGTCTCAGGTAACCCCCTTTCCTGGTTGCACATCTCGGGAATGATGTCAGATAGTTGTCACTGCGCCGGCCAGTGCAATTACGCCAGGGAGAGCCTCTACCAGACACCTAATGCAATTAATTTTTGGTCAATTTTCGAATTTGTATCAACCCAGAAATATATAGCGATGTAGAGGAAAGGTGGCGCATGGCTAAAAATATAATCGATAAAACGTAAGATGTTATTCATTCGATTCAGCGTTACGACGACCGAAAACGATGACGATGGGTTCGCTATGACGATGCCGTCACTTGATGTGATGGCGGCGCGAAAGTGGCGTGAAAATTTGATTTAGGTCTTGCGAAATAATTAACATTCGAATATTGCAACACCAGACAGTGAGTTCGGAAGCTGCAAGCGCTCAAGGATAAACCACCTTACCGTGGTCACATCCTCGATATGATATCAGATATTAGGTACCAGGCTGGGAGCCAGCAATTACTGTGCAGGGAGAGGCCTCACCATCAGACAATCCTTAACTGCAGGATTGATTTTCACATTTTTCAATATTTGTATAAAAACCTAGAAAAATAAGATGTAAGAAGGATAAGGGTGGGCCATGCGTAAAAAGGATTTAACTTTAAAAATGTTATGCATTCAATTCCGCGTTACAACAAAAGCGAAAAACGATAGACAAACTTTGTTTCCGTCTATGACGATTGGTCACTGATGATGACGCCGCGAAGCGGCGTGAAAATTTTTGGAATTTTAGCGCTCGTGAAAATCAAATCTTGATATGAAACTAGACCGTGAGTGGTGCCAGGCCTCAAGTAAACCACTTTTTCCTGCCGTTACACATCTCGGTACCTATGATGTCAGATAATGGTCCCTGAGGGCCAGCAAATTTATCGCCAGGAGAGCCTCTACCAGACACCTAATGCAATTAATTTTCCTAAATTTCGATATTGTATATGCCAATGCGAAACTTGTGTCATCCGCGAAGCGGCGGCAAAAATTTTTCCCGTTTTTTGACTGTTGATAGCTGGATTTTTGACTGCCGCAAAGGCCAAGTTTTACGACCTAAATTTGCAGCAGCGCGACCGGTGTTCGACCGTATTTTAGGGGAAGGCGTGGCAAATAATAGTTTCAGGAGCTTTTGCGGGCACGGGCAGGGGCACAGGGCCCCTTTTGCTCCCTGTCGCCACCTGGATCCGCCCTGATTTATATCGATTTCATAGAGGATTCTGTATTAAAGTAGAATTGCATGGAAGCATATTGCCTACTGAAAGTTTTCACTTCGATATTAATAAAACAAAAGTGCCGTTTCACGGAGTGGATTATTTTTCGCGATAATGGTTTTAATAAAACGTTTTTTTAAATTGCTTTAAATGTTAGTAGACAGCCGTTTTCACGATGGACTAATTTGCACACACAAAAGAATGTTTTAAGCCTTGACCTACGGGCGACCGCTAGGGCAGCGGTATAAACATATCTCGGGCAAATTTAGTCCATCGTGGAAAACGCTATTAACAAAACATTTTAAAACATTTTTAATGTTAAACCAATTTCGGCCCTTGCCAAAATAATCCATTGTGAAAACAGCTATTGTATGTAGTGTTAATTGTTATTTAGAAGTTATTTAGAAAATCCGGGAGAGGCAGATTCCTCCCCCTATCAGAGTGCGGGCTAACTATCGCTTTTTACAGCCACTGGAGGAACGCGTGGGGGAATGCTTGCATTAAATACCCCAAACGTTCCTGTGGAAGGGGCAGTTTTCCCCTGGATTAATGAGTGGCCATGGCCATTGGTCATGAGGTGCGGCGAATAGGACGATAATGGAAAAATTGACCAGGCTGTTCGTGCTAATGGAGGATAACCTCTATTTGATTGTAACACATCTCAACCTTTTTTGTAATGCTCTGATTTGTAGGCACCCTACGTGGTCCTTTGAAGGCAACCCTTTGTGAGTTTGGGGGCGCTCTTCCTGTTTAGATTTCGGGTGCACCTCATCTGATTTTAAAGGGCGCACTTCCGAGTTTTCGAGGCACCCTTCCAAAAGTATTTGGGGTTGCTTATTTGGGCATCGGCTTCCCTCCTCCAGAACTCGGAGTTGCCGTCCATGGGATTGGGGCGCCCTTCATTTGAATCTGAGGGCGACCGCCATTTTTTTTTTGGGGGGGGCGGGCGCCCTCCTTCAGATTTGGGCGTCCCTCCTCAAGATTGGTGATGCAATACTAATAGCATTCGAGCGGCGCGCTTTTCTAGTTGAGGGCGCACCTCTCCGAAGTTCTGGAAGTTCAGAATGCTTTTTGGGCATCGCCCGGCTGCACTTTCCAAGGAAATGGGCGGCGCACCATTCTTATCGTTAAGGTTGCGCCTCTCCTTGTTTTGGGCGCTCTCCATGGGTTTTTGGGTGCGCTCTCCATGGGTATTTCGGCCGGGTTGCCCTCCATGGATATTGGATGCTGTCCTCTTTCATGGGGTTTTGGGCGACCCCATCTTTGGTTCGTTTGGGGTCGCCCTCCACGCGTGTTGAATATTGAGACAGGTCAATAGTGCTGTGTTTGGGGAGGCGCCATCCATGTCAGTTATTAATGGGGCGCGCCTCCTTATTGGCGTTTTGGGGCGCTCTCTTGGGTTCTTGGAGCCCCCTCCATGGGCTTGGGGTGCCCTCCATGGGTTTAATGCGCCTCTCCATTGGAACATGCGGGGCGCGCTGTAAGACGCCCATGATTGCGCCTTCTCTGGCCGCAAAATTAGCCGCCTGCGCCTTCCAGGCGGCAGGGGCGCCAATTTCCATTTTGGCGGCGAGTGGGCCTGACCATGCCCCGCTGCCCCCCTCTGGATCCGCCCCTGACACGAGGTCAGCTACTGCGACCCAGTGCTAAGTCTAACGCAGGTGTTCGTAGGCTTAGGCTATATTTTAGTGGTGCTGATATGTAGAATAAAGTATAAACTACCGCAGGACATCCACGAAGTAGGACTAACCAGATTAAGGCTGTGTTCTGACCGTCACATTCCCGGCGGGAATCTCTGGAGTCTGGAATCCCCGGCGGACATTTTACTCTACTGCAGTTCGGCAATGCACTCATACATTAGTATTTCTGTTAACTTTTTGCTACGCGAATCGGTAGAAAGCACTTGTCTACCGATTCATTGGAATCCCCGCGGGAATTGACGGGCCAGAAAACAGCCTTAAGACTCGGGTGGTTGACTGGCTGCTCTGCGATGCTGGCTAGGAGCTGATAAGTGTGTAGTGAGTGTGAAAGGCGAGTGTGAATGGTGACTGTGCATGGGTCTGTGATTCACACTGTATGTCATGTCTTATCAAAGCTTTTAACATATTGACGTGCTACTCAGAAAAGCCACGCTCGATGTGGAAGGGTAACTAAATACATGTCTATGCCTATGTCTAAGAAGAGAAGACCCTGCCGACGATGCCGCGGACACCACAAAATACAACTCTCATCAATCTGCCGCTTCACCAGCCATAGCGACTGGTACCGTGAATAAGACACCGCCGCCGGGAGTATACGACACTTCTATATTTATCGCCTTGGACACTTCTATCCGGGCCGCCGCCGCCGCCGCCGCAAGGCAGCGGCGGCAGCGGGAGGTACGGGCGGGCCGCGGCCGCCGCTGCGATACCCGGCGTTTTAGCGGTGTGCTTACCGTTCCATGACGCCAGAAGGGGCGGGGCCGGGCGGTGTCACATGGCCACCTGCGGCAGTCGCAGCCATCGGCACGGCGCCGGTCACGGCCGGGCGGGTCAAACCCGCCCACTTGTGACACGTGTGGTCACTCGGGTATCACTGCACGTGTGGTCACTCGGTATCACCGCACGTGTGGTCACTCGGTATCACCGCACGTGTGGTCACTGATATCACTGCACACGTGTTCAACTCATGTATCACTCTCAGTGGTCAGACGAACATCACTCTGACCGGTCAGAAGACCGGTGAGTGGATCGATCTAGAGCTGGCGGACCTCTAGATCCACTCAAACATCACTGTGGCCCCAGTCACGCGGGAATACTTGTAACGGGCCACTCGATTCACACCAGCTCCCGAACTCCACACCCACACCCATTCCACTCCACTCCACTCCACACCCACTCCACTCCACTTCGCTCCGCTCCACACCCACCAACACAGCCCACCACGTCACCACGGGACCGCTTTCGCGACGCACCACGTCACCTCGCACACGCACGTGCGTCTCATGCGTTCGCCACACACAAGTCACCGGTCTGTGTGCGAGATCTGGCACCCGCCCAACCACCGGGCGTACTACTGCCTGACTGGGCGAGGTAGCCGGGAGGCCGCACCGCGCGCGCGGGCCGCTGCCGCGCGACGCACCCAGTGGCCTTCGTCCAGCAGTGGCCGGGTCACGTGACCGGTGGAGCCAGTCAGCAGGCGGCCGGCCAGCTGCCGGCCGCACTGGAGCGCCGCCACCCACGTGCACCCCAGGCACCCATATTATCAGGTGCCGGGAATGCGCAGGTATACGGTATGCCGTGAACGGTGTGCTCAGAATGCCGCCCTTAGGGGACCACGACGTTTAGTTTGTCCGATCTCGTTGTTGAGATAGTCGGGAGAACACTAGGCTGATGATTGGGATGGGATGTCCTCGGTGCGATCCTGGGTCCCAAGGTTTGGCAGGCCGGCGCACCAATTTGCCCTACTACGGCATTGGTCAGAAGAAAATCACGGCACTTGACCTGGGCCCAGTCTTTTAAGTGCCGTGGTCGCACCCGATGAGCCCGCAGCAGCGGCAGCAGCGGCAGCAGCGCGACGGACGGTGATCCGAGACCAACCGACGCGTCAGTCTGCGGCACACACCCTGAAATGACGTCAGCAGGGAACACCCACAGTCAATGTAGGTATACCCGATGAGTCGCCGCGCGCGACGGACGGTGATCCGAGACCAACCGACGCGTCAGTCTGCGGCACGCCCCCTGAAGTGACGTCAGCAGGGAACACCCACAGTCAATGTATACCCGATGAGCCGCCGCGCGCGACGGACGGTGATCCGAGACCAACCGACGCGTCAGTCTGCGGCACGCCCCCTGAAGTGACGTCAGCAGGGCACACCCACAGTCAATGTATACCCGATGAGCCGCCGCGCGCGACGGACGGTGATCCGAGACCAACCGACGCGACAGTCTGCGGCACGCCCCCTGAAGTGACGTCAGCAGGGCACACCCACAGTCAATGTATACGAGTACGGTGTATACGCATACGTTTACCCCATTCTCTGGGGCCGCCAACCCAGCTTACACACATAAGTATACGCTGTGTTCATGGATTTGGGTTCAGACTGAAATCGGGCGTGAAGTCTCAATGAGCACCTTATCGCCATCAGCGGAGTCAGGCACTTTAAACTGATCTGGCTTAACATCGGGCACCCGCGGCAATTTACCTGTGCCTAAGGAGACACAAGCCGCCACTGCTCCGTCCAGCTGATGTACGAGGTGCCGACTGGCCAAGAGAGGCCCAGGACGTCGTCAAGCTAGTCATGAAGCGGAACCGGCGGACCCAGAACATCTGCTGCTCGGTTGTGCCAGTCAACACGCTCATCCTGTCCGTGCGACAGCGAGTTACATTTAGAGTTACATTTAGAGTTACATTTAGAGTTACATTTAGACGCCTGTGGTTTGCGTGTTGCGCCTGCCGACCATCAAATTCGAAGCTGACGGGTTCACACAGCTCGTGGAATGGATCGGGCCGCAGGCGACAGCCTTTACCGCTGCATTGCACCTTAGCGAGGAGGCGATACGCAGGGGCGGATCCAGGGAGCAATCCGGCCATCCCCCCAAGCGAAAAAGGGTGGGGCCAACATATCTTTTGCCCCCCCCTCC
Source organism: Semibalanus balanoides (assembly GCA_014673585.1). Taxonomy (NCBI): domain Eukaryota; kingdom Metazoa; phylum Arthropoda; class Thecostraca; order Balanomorpha; family Balanidae; genus Semibalanus; species Semibalanus balanoides. Next base: position 285,679 of record VOPJ01005493.1, read on the forward strand.
TCCCAAAGGATATCAGATAATACTCACATCATTCAATACGGACCGATTGTTACTATTGGTTTTAGACATGGTGAGTCTAAAACTCGAGGAAAGATAACAATTTATCGTTAAAATAGCTTTGTAGCAGTCAAAATCCAGCTATTCACAATACAAAACTGAATAAAGAAATCACACCGCTTCGCGTCATCACACAAGTTTCTCAACTGTTACACAAATTAGGAAAATGGGAAAATTAATTAACTAAGTGTCTGGCAGAGGCTCTCCTTGACGGTAAATCCTGGCCCCAGGCCCAGGGCCACTTCATACAACATTAACCCTCGCCTTACCGTTTCCCAACTTTGACGTACGGGAGGGGGCTGACAGGATCCCGTGTTAACTTCCAAACCAAGCATCATAAAGCAACGCGGTAAGAACCAGCATGTTGCCTGTCATGTGAGGAATCTAACCGCATGCATTTTTGTATGTTTCAGGTCATTGGGTGAACTTCCAGGTCAAGTGAATAACCTCGACTCGATCACGTCAAGAATAGCGGTTTTCTTCGTCAGAAAACCCCAAAATTATAAATTGATAAATGTAAATGAAAAGCATAGCCCAAGACCAGTTTCGTCTCAGAAATACATAAAATTTATTAATTTATTTGTATCTGGTCAAAAGAAGTCCAAAAAAGTGATACAAAATGACGTCATGAGTTTATTTCACTTAGGGAGCCATCACTCAATCACAAATAGTAATGGAGTATATGCAGGTCACCAAAATATTGAAAATTTTATGTGTACGGAAACGTTGAATTTTTCTGATCATGCTGAATAACTTGTTAAATATCCGAGGCTTACAACATGCTTTAAAATACATTAATTTACAAGTGCGGCTGGGCGAAACTGCCATCTTGCGTAAAAGCGTAACTAACGCGTAGATATCGCTTCAGGCGGTGTGACGTCACAGGCTACCACTTTTAAGATAACTCGTCATGGCTTTCAATAGAAAATGTTATTTTCTCATATAGATTCTAAAAATACAATAAAATGCTATTTCTTGCTTTTCATTTTTTTGTTTCATTTTGTCGCAAAATAATTTGTGCATGTAAAACGCGTATTTTTTTTTTGAAGCCTAAACAAGTTTTCGCTTTTCCTGATAGGTCCTTCTCATTAACGCAGCCAAAAGTGGAACCAAATGAAAATATATCTAGTTTTACTTAACCATATGTTTTTTTATGTCGAATAAGCATTCCACAATCGAGGCTCAAAATAAATTTTATATCTCTTAAGCATTAGCGAAGTCAGCTACTCATACCCTGTGACGTCACATCAACTCAAGTACGGTAAACGCTCGTTCTTGCTTTCTTTTCTTGCCTTTTTGCTAAGAAAGAAGGGAGTAGTTATGAAAAAATAATTTTATTTTAAGACTATAAATATTTCCTCTTCGTTTGGTGGTATTTTTGCTCACAACGTGCATATGTTATGAGTGGAGGTTCGCGATTCGTCAATCCGGCGGACCTCACTAGGCAGTCCGCGGATACCCTAAGGTGTCCGCGGGTAGTCACAAACAACATCTGATGAATCCGTCGATTCACGACCAGTGATTCGCGGATCACAAGATCTTCACGTCAGTCCGCGATTGCTGAGAGTCCGCTGGAAGATCCGCGAATTGCCTAGTGAATCCGCGACCTATCGATTCTTTCCAGTGATACGCGCGATATCCTAGTTATTTCGTGGAAATACTGGGAGAAAAAGTATCGCGTCAAGTCAGAATTAACAAGTATGGAACCATATACATCTAAGTCAACCAAAACGATCATGCCCTGGAGTATATCTGAATTACAGGATAGGGGAAAAATATTTTTTGCGACCCCTCCCATTTTGCAACGCCTCTGTTTTACGAAACTGACTAAGCAGAGGCGTAGCCAGGATTTCGGCCAGGGGGCCAAATGGGATCAGGGGGCCGTAGTAGTCAATGGGGGCCCACATTACTAAAACAGTACAGTGTGTTGTACAACGACACATAATAATTTTGCGTTTTTTTGGGTGGAGGGGGCTTAAGGGTCAAAATTTCAAAATTAGGCAAATCTGAAACAAAAAATGTGAAAAAATCACTTTCCGTCTTGTGGTGTTTTTTATTTGCAACTTGCTCAAAAACTCGAATTTCTCAGATTTTTTAAACATTTATATTTTCCCACCGAAAATAGCACGACATGGCGTCACTTAACGTCGTTATCTCCCAAAGCACTTAACCATTTTCATTGCAATTTTGTTGATAAGAGTAAAACCACGACTCCAAAATTTGAATAAGCTGTACCAATTTTAAATATTGTTAAGGCTCAAGACCTGCAATTTTTAAATAAATTGCGCCCCGTAGCGGCGCGAAAATTTGGAGTCTTATGCCCTGAATATGCATTCTCATCAATGCGGGACATTGCTTAAAGTGCGGACCTCTAAACATGTTATTGTGCGTTTAAAGTGCTGTAAAAAGCGTTAAAGCAAACTATTTTGCCCAGTCATATAGGAAAATAGCAGCACAACCCATAAATGCGCAGAAAAACGGTACATTTTTTTAATCTGCATGTGATACCATTTGTAGTTAAATTGCGCCACGAAGCGGAGCGAAAATTTTAAGTTTTGTTCACTGGACAATTATATTCTGACTGCTGAAAGGCCCAGGGTCCCTTCAGATTGTCTAGGGGCCTCTTCGACCTTTTCAACGCCCTTCCGCCTTTGGTCATTGCTCGTCTTTAAAACGTGCAATGACCAAAGGCGTATCCAGGATTTCGCACAGAGGAGTAACTATACCTGGTTTTGTGATATGGCCCCCTGGCACATACATCCCCCCTTCCCCAAGGGCACAGGCCTCCTACATATTTTAGCTTTCGCTTAGCACGATTTTAACTACTTTATTCCGGTGTAGTCACTGGCAGACTGAGCAAGAAACCTCCTCAGGCTGGCCCAAGGGCTCCTCAGGCCGACAGAGGACTCCCAATGGATAGGGGGCCCTCAGGCCAACTAGAGGCCCTATCGGAAAGACAGCGGCGTCTCCTCAGGCCTTAACTATGGCGCGCCTCAAGCTGGCCGAGGTTCCCATAAGCGCACTAGGGGCGCCCTCAGGCCGAGAGAGGGATGATCCCTGAGGAATGAGGGCTACTCAACCGACAGAGGGCTCATTCAGGCTGGACCCAGGCCGATAGGCGGGCCCCTTTAGCGCCGCTGCATGGCCGACTGGGGTCCCGCCTTAGGCCGACCAAGGGCCACCTAAGCTAGTCGAGGGCTGACCTTAGGTGGCCAGAGAGGCTCTTAGGCCTCTGTAGGGGTCCTCTTTAGGCCTACTGATTGACCCCTCAGGCCGACTGAGGGCCGCTCAGGCCTACTGATGACCCCCTCAGGCCGACTGAGGGCCCCTCAGGCCGACATAGGATCCCTTCAGCCTTACAGAGACCTCGTCGGGACAAAAGGGTCCCCTTCAAGCTATCTGAGGGACCCCTCAGGCCACCAGAGAGCCCCTCACTCCAACATAGGACCCTCAGACCAACAGAAGGCACCACATTTCGACAGAGTCCCTTCAGACCAATAGACGGTCCCTTCAGGCCGAGAGACGGTACCTCGGTACCTCAGGCCGATCAAGGGCCCTCTCATGCCGATCGAGGGCCCCCTCAGGCCTACTGAAGGCCCTACAGACCGACAGAGGGCCTCCTCAGACCGACAGAGGGTCCCCTCAGGTCGTCAGAGTCATAGACCACGCAAAGCGTGGTCTCTAATGAATTCAGAGCACTTAAGTTTTTTCCGAGGTTCTTTAGGTCAGAGTGCCCCCTCAGGTGGCTCTGAAGTTTCATGGATGCAGAGCAACCAAGGCCTTTGGAGTATCAACTGGACCTCACACAATTGGCTAGTGCAGCCAGAGACGCACTAGCCAATTGCGGCCAGAGACCTTCGACAAGGGGCACGGCATCCCAAGGGACCCTCTCAGCAAAGGCCACCTCCCCGAAAAATGGCGCAAAAAATAAAATATCCCCGGATTTAGGCCACTATTCTTTGCAGGGCCCTCAAAAAGTCGCTAAAAGGGACATCGCCGATCATTTTTTAGTGAAAAAGTCGATCCATTGGGAGGAACGTGCACCCTGTGCCTCCTGCTAGTGCCTCAGTGCACGAAATAGTTCCTGTGCCCACGGTGCTCTCGCACAATTTGTCCGTATTTCGCCGGTCTGGCCAAATACGTCGATTTTTTTGTGAATGTACATACCTGGGGACCTCTGAAAATGATTGTTTTTTTATTTTTTTTTTCGAAAAAAAGTTTAAAATATGCCCCTCTAGAAATATAGTGGTCAAAATCCGACGATTTTTTTTTTAGTGGGGTTGCCTTGTTTCCCCCACCGAAAATTGCCCCCCCCCCTTCCCCTGAAGCGAATCCTGGGTACGTCACTGGCTGAGATGCAAATTTGGTAGATAAACTACGGATAATCTTGACTCCAGAACTTCGTAATTTATTTAACTAGAAATACTTAACGTGGCACTTAATTACTACTTAAACTATATGACCAATGCATAAACTAAGTACGATTTAGGGTCCAGATTATAACTCGTTTATGCACACAAGTTGCATCTCAGCTGAATGTGGCGGCAGCGAGCTGCGAGCCCCGATCGTTACCTGGATCCGAAGGGCTGAGGCTGTGACGGGAGTAAGTCAAGGCCCGTTTGCATTCCACCGAGCACAATGTCTGACTACGATAACTACTGAGATCACAAGTGACTGTGTTGGTACTATTTGCTTGCCCTCTTTTTTACGACTTACAGTTTCTGCACGTGGACCAGTAGAGACTAGAGAGCTCGCTGAGACATGTTAATTATCATTTTCCCTATCATAATATTATAAACAAGCACATATTACGTTTGAGGCATGAGCCTTACTCCAATACTCCAGTGGTTCCGCGAAATAACTAGGATATTCGCGAAATCACTGGAAAGAATCGATAGTCCGCGGATTCACTAGGCAATTCGCGAATCTCCAGCGACTCTTCAGGCAATCCGCGGACTGACTGAAGTTTCTTGTGAATCCGCGGAATCACGGCCGTAAATCCGCGGATTCACAACAGTTGTTGTGACTCCGCGGACTGCCTAGGCATTCCGCGGACTGCCTAGGGAGTCCGCGGATTCACGAATTTCGCGAACGCACTGTAACACATATACTCCATTGCAAGTCATTGCTTTGAAATTTGGTTTGGGTATTTCCCACATTTAGTTTTCTCACTTATTTTTCACTTATTTTTTTAGTTTTTAAAAATCTTTGGAAATTTTGATTTTTAGTGATTTTTTTTTTAGGTGTAAGAAACCAAAAATTTCGGAAATCCGAGTTGGCATTTCCTAATTAAATTCCATTTTTGATCTTTGTCGCTTTCTGTTAGCAATTTGCTGCAAACCTCTATTTTCTACGATTTTACAATATTTACCGTCTTTCCACCAGCTATAATCGTCACTAAAACGTCATTATCTCCCAAATGACTGAACCAATTTCAGTGAAATTTTGCCAGCATATGTACGCAATTAATTGTTGTTCAACTCAGCTCCTGAATTTCAGCAAGATGACGCCGATGAGGAAAAAGTGACTTTCAAAAAACATTCAGGGAGGTCCTGTTCAGCTCCCCCCCCGTAAGGCGAGCAGGTAATTTTCAAGCTGGCTACATGTTAAAGGCTAGCCTGCCGAGTTCCGAAAAAGGCGACGCAAACGATATGACGCGAACATCGGCCCCCTGAAATACCTAAAATACCTAACCTAACCAAATACGTATTATAGCCTGGAATTCCACATAATTAAAATACCGCAAAGGCAAGGCAGACAAATTGCAGACAAAACGCAGACAAATACACGCAGACAAAACGGATATACATATTTTCGTCGTTTCAGCCCACCTCTCAAGAATTATCGATGATGCCCCTGCGAGTTGGTATGAAATAAACGCGATTATTATTTACGTGTGTATATGCTACGGAAAGTCGTGTTCTGTGTGTTTTAATGACATTTTTTCTGATTTTTTTAACGTTTTTTTTTTCTCCTATTTTTTTCGAGAAAAAAAAATCGCATTTTTTTATCTCGAATGCCAAATAAGGTAAGAAGCCAAATCCACGGAGAGAAAAAAATGGGTACCTTTAAAAAAAAAAAAATCCCCCAAACCGAGCGCCTAGATCCGCCCCTGGCAATACGGATGTGTAGACGTCCCATTTGAGTCTCTGACCCAGGGACGAGGGAACCGTGGGGGCAATGGGGTCAACTCGAACCCCTCAAGTTTTGAGCTGGGGAGGAGGGGCGATGCCCCCCTCCCCACTTTTAACACAATCACTCGGACTCAGTGTAAGAACAAGGGCATTGTCACCTGAGTTTCAACGGCGGCGTGCAACTCCGCGAAATTTGGCACAACTCTTTGAGCATAAATTACCCATACGATGTGAAATTTTTGACCTCGGGTCTTCTCAGGTAAGTTTACCAGGTCAAGTCGAGTGACCCCACCTCCAAAATATTTGTGGTCGTGCCACAGCCAAAGCGATTGACCAAACGGTTTGAGACTCACAGGATGTTATCAGGTGATAAGTAGTCAGTACCTACAATTCGTATATCTCGATGTTGTATATCGGTGACCTAAGGTCGGGTCGTTTTCGTGATCTCCCCATTGTACCAAAAAAATGTGACCGGCCCAAATCCCGGGATAAAAAATGGGGTACCTTTTTGCCCCCAAAAAGGCCCCCAAAACCAACGGCTGGATCCACCAGTGTCCGTCCCCCCCACTCAAAATTTCGTGGCGACGCCCCTGATCTGCGATGATTTGCGTCGCAGATATGCTGCGTTACAAATCAGAAACCATTTATCTGGCGGCAGACAGGAATGACGACTGCGCCACCTATATATAGTGCGTGTTACCGAAAAGTCGATGTTAGCGACATCTATACTCACAATCACGCAATTTCACATTCCCTCGCCCTACGGGAAATTTTATCACCTTTGCTGAACGGGCGGGGGAGCTGACAGGAGTCTAGACTAGTGATTGATTCTGATTGAATCGTTCTTTTCTATTGAATCATTCATATTTTACGTGAATCATTAATGAATCGATTCACCTCCTCATAAATGATTCAATGAATTATTGAGTGAATCATTCATTCAAAGAAAGTAAGGCGATTAAATCATTCATAGCACAATTAATCATTATTGGGGGGGGGGGCAGCAGAAATTATGCAAGTATAATAATAGGGAATCAAACTGAGTGAACACATGTCAAGATCACTTTCAGCACCTTCATTTGGTCTGTATACACCGTCATTCCGAATATATGCACTGTTATTTTCACTTACACATTGCTAATAATTTTGATTGAATCATTCATGAATGATTAATTGAATGAATCATTCATCGGTGGTAATGTTGAGTGCTTGAATCATGATTGAATCATTCATTTTTGCCGGTGAATCATGATTGAATCATTAATTAAAATTTGAATCAATCACAAGTCTAGACAGGACACAGATCCCCATTGTTAACTTCCAAACCAAGCAATGTAGGGCAATCCGGTAAGAACCAGCATGTTGCTCGTCATGAGAGTACCAGTAATCTAACAGTATGAGATTTTTATGTTTCAGGACAACCGGGGTGACTTTCCAAGTCAAGTGAATGACTTAAGACCGACCACGTCCAACAATTAGTATATAAGTATAGCTTTTAATATAACTTCCGAAGGGAGAAAGATAGAGATACACCGTAAACGGTAACGTGTTGCCCGTAACAAATTCATCCCAATTAGAGGTTCTAGGTAAACTGGTGACCTTTGGGGTCAGGTCAATGGCCCATTGTGGTCCGACATGAACTTGACGAAAAGGTCATAAGTCACGATCTAAAAGTAGTATACAATTCAAATTTCGATAGGATACGTACATTTGTTATCTCAGCTACTGCAAATTTCAGCAAGATTCCTCTTTTGCAGTGTTGAGTTATTCAAGAAAAACCGCATGGGGCCTGTCAGTACCCTGTATGGCGAGGGTTAAGCTATATTTTCTAATTTCACAAACCTAAGAATGCTTGGCATCACTCATGCTAATATCCCTACGTAAAAATGACATAAAAATTGTTGTGGTCAGAGAATAGCGTAACAATGAAACTGAAGTCACACAAAACTAAGTCATATTTTTCTGAAAAACGGCCCCATCACACACCGCACTCCTATGTCGGTATTATAGGTCGTAGTTCTTTAAGAGCGCCTGTCTGAGATCATGTCCCAGACGCAAACGTTGGGTACCAATGGTCAACGACTGTATTGTTCCTTCACGTTTTTACCCGAACTTGTTCACACAAACACCCGATAAAAGGCGATTCCAAAGCTGTGACGGCGACATGCACACAGAACAGTCATTCTGACGGTTCAAGGAATGCTACGTAGCATTGCGACAGGTGCATCCGACAAACATATAAGCTGAGAACTGACGCCACTTTCTCCCGAGCAAACCCATCTCAAACCGCGTCGCAACACGTTGAGACAAACGTGTCACCACACATCAACCTGGACAAGTCGCCACTGGTTCCTCGCAACCGGAATCATCCACGTAAATGGACAATGGACATGACATGATACACATGACCATGTTTGAACTCGTGAAACAATGCAAGTTCGGATGAACAACCTCTTCGCTCAAATGCGTGGCTCAAATATGCCCACGCAGACGTTAAGATCTTCAGTGTACATTCTTCAGTGTGATGTCGAACACGAGGGCACTGTTGGGAGGGATGACAGGGGGGCTGCCCCGGGCACCGTAGGCCATGTGCGGCGGGCATGTGATCCTCCGCTTGCCGCCCACCTTCATGCCCTCAACGCCGACGTCCCAGCCCTTGATGACCTCCTTCCCTCCAAGCCGGAACTTGAAGCCGGGTCCGCCGGTTGTCTGGTCGAACTGCTTGTTGTTCTGCTTCAGCTTGCCCACGTAGTAGACGGACACCGGTCGGCCCCTCTTGGCCACGGCGCCGCTCCCGACAATGATGTCTTCGACCATGACGCCACCGCCGATCGTCCTCTTGGGGGACTTGGGTGTCTGAGCGGCCTTCTTCTCCTGTTGGACCGGGGTTTTCTGCGCCGGTTCCGCAGCTGCACCCTTCTTCTTCTTTGGTGTTTCACCCGCCTTCACTTCTCCGTTGGCTTTAGGCGTTGCTTCCTTTTTACCAGCAGGAGATTTACCTTTCTTGAGAGGAATTGGAGGCTCATCCACCTCTTCTTCATCGTCGTCATCCTCTTCATCTTCTTCGTCCTCATCGTCTTCGTCATCGTCTTCTGCTTCGTCGCTGAAGCCTTCCTCCACCTCTTCATCCTCTCCCTCCTCATCTTCGTCATCCTCTTCCTCCTCACCTTCCTCTTCGTCGTCCTCATCGTCATCCGAATCTTCTTCCAGTTGAGCAGCAGTCTGCAGTTTGGTTTTCTTTTGAGAGCTTTCCTTCACCGGTGACCCCTTTCTTTTCACCGCAACTTCACCGTCTCCTTTACCCGCCTTTGCCATCGCCTTCTTCAAGGCGGCAAGCTTTGCAGGAATCAGTTCCGGCGCCTCTTCCTCGTCCGACTCGTCACTCATTTCCAGTCCCTCCATGTCGTCATCGTCATCCATCTCATTGTAGAACCCGGTGAGGTGGACCGGCTGAGGCGACTGGCCATCGACGTACAATGCCAGCGAGTCTCCACCCTGGAAGTTCAGATCCAGCGTCTGCTGTGTGCTCCGGTTCTTGCTCAGGTGACACAGAATGAACTCTTGGCCATCAACGTTGATCATTACTTGCACGGTTGCTTTGTCGTTGCCACTGGAGATATCTAATGCAGCCATGGAGACATGGAAAGACTTCTCCACGATTTGTTCATACCGTTTGCCTGGCTGGAGGATGAGGCCCCAGAAAGTGTTATTCTTGTCCTCCATGGTGATCTATACAGCTTCTTTAACCAGCTGATTATTTTAAAAGTGTTTGGTCCCTGAAAAAATAAACGTAATTAGCATGATGGATACATTAATTAGAAAGGAAGAAACGACACTTCATGAAATTTGCTACACTTCCCCCCCACAAAGGTAGGAATTTAGGGATAAACATATGAAGTCTATAGGAAGTGCTTAAAAGCTCACTTGAAAATAACACATTTTTAGAAAAGACAAGGGGATAAAAACATAAGAGTAGCTAGATAAGCTAACCAAAGACATAAAGTTAATGAGAACAAAAATAGTAAGATCTTTCACAATATTCAAATGCACAGGAACAGTGTATGATTGTGCACTGTCAGAAATCTGTCAGAAACAATTTGCATGATCGTGTGACCTATGACCTGTTTCTCAAGGTCATGTCAGGCGAAACTGACGTCTCGTAATATTTATCCTTGTTACATGTGCAGTTTCCGAGTGTTCGACGTTCAGGAGCAAATGCAAAGGTGTTTTCTGTTTGTTGATTGGGGTTTAGGGCGTAACAACTGCTTGGTTGCAAAGGTGTTTTCAGGTGACAGGTGTGTCTTCCTGCTGAGAATGTGACCTCAACTGACCTTTTCTGATGTCAACCGAGGTCACTGACCTCCGATGACCTCCGATGACTTTTTGGGCTTCTGGCCGCTTTTAGGACAGTATTTTACCCCGATTTCAAATATTGGAGCCATTTGACATAGGCATTGGGGTAATGCGCTTACAAAGGTCAACCAAGGTCAGTGACCTCAGATGACACTGACATGGCCTTTTTTATAAACACACATCACACACACACACACACACACACACAACACATCACACACACACTACAATCACACACACACCAACATCACAACACACAGCACACACAACACACGCCACACACACCACAACCACACAACACAACACAATCACTACACCACACAAACACACGAACACACCACACACCCATCCACACACACACACACAAACCCACACACACACCACACACACAACACACACCACACACACAAACAACAAGACACGACAGCCACAAACAAACACACACACACACACGCTCAATACACACACAAGCACAGCACACCACAGACACACCGACAGGACAACACAACACACTACACACACAAGACAAGACAGATCAGACCAGCAACACACACACACACACACCCAACACATCACCACACACACTCACAACCACACACTTAATAATAACACACTATCACACACCTAACACTTACACAGACAACAGGACATCAGACACAGATCAACACACACATCACACACACACACAACACACACACACACACACACACACACAAAACATACACGTTACTTATCATCATTCTATATCTATACACACTATCATCTTCATTACACTACATACACACCCAGACACAACCACAGCAACAAAGACGACACACCCACACACAGGACCACACAACACACACACACAACAGACACCCCGCACAACATCACACCCACACACATACAACATCGCATGATACACCACAACACAAGACACCAGCGACACCACACACACACACACAACAACACAACACACATCCACAGACACACACATAGAACACACGACAGACAACACACAGTCACACAACAGACCCACACACAGACACACACCAAGACAGCAGTCACCACTAGGACGCCACACTTAACACACACAACACACACACAGCGACACACACAACCATCACAGAGACACACAACAAGACACACACAGACACACACAACACAGACCACAAACACACCAACACACACACATCAGACAACAACACACACACCAACACATGACAGCCACAACACACACAGGACACACACACACATACACACTACACCAGACATCCACAACACACACACACAGACACACAACACACACACACACACACAGTACAGACAACCACATCACAGCAACACACACACAGGAACACACCACACTCTAGACAACACACACACACACCCATCAGACCACACATCACACATACACAGAACCACACTACACACACACGACCACACACTACACAACAGAACACACACAACAACACCACACACACAGAACACACACAGACTCAACACGACACATCACACAGACAACACACACACAACCACACACACACACAACACGACACATCCACACACACAACAGACACACACACAACACACAGACAGCAACACACACACAGACAACAAGACCACATCACACACACACAGACACAACACACACACACACAACAGACACACACAACACACAGCGACACACCACACACCATCACAGAACACACATACACAAACACACACACAGACCACACCACACACAGACAACACAAACAGCACACGTGACAACTACTAGAACACACAGACACAGCAGACACACAGACACGAGAGCACAGACACACAGACACACAGACACGAACAGACACACAGACAACAGACACACAGACAAAGCACACAGAACACAGACACACCGACAACACAACACACAGGACCACACACAACAGCAACACACACACACACACACACACACACACACACACACACACACACACACACACACATATATATATCTGAGAGAATCAAGTGTAAGAGGTACACAAACCAAATTTCAAAACATTTTTCAAAATAAAGTTTTTAGGATTTTTTACCAGATACAGATAAAAAATGACATTACTGTATTTATGATACAAAAATGGTCTAGAAACATGCCTTGTTGATTCAGATTATTCAGTTTCCAGTTTTGACCTTAGATGACCTGACCCTCGACCTTTTATGGGGTCAAGTTGTAAAATGGCTGCTGCTATCAAATTATACGTGTAAAATAACTATTAAAAATGAAATAAATGTATCACAACTACAAGACTTTCATTGACTTCTAGGCAAGTGACCTTTTGTGACCTTTTGTTTTGTGACCTTCAATTTGCATACAATTTCATTTAAAGTTAATGCAGGAGATACAGTGCACCTTTTGAGAGCTTTATGTGCATCAATAGTCTTAATCGAAGGTTTTGAATTGAAAGTATGAACCATTAACTCAAATAGCTCGACTTATACATATGACCTGACCGTGACCTGACATTTGACCTAACTTGGAAAAATTTGGGAATGCATTCGATTCGCTGCATTGAGAGATTTAAATGACCGCCTTGCACGTCTCTCTGCGGATATTGGTTCGGAAGATACGGGGGGCTAAAATTTACCCCCCCTACGCCGCGCATTTGGCTGAAGACCCCTACACTGCACGGGTTAATGGCCATAATTATTAGGTTTCATCTCCATCATACTTAATGGCCATATATCATTTAGGTTTTGTCTTGATCGGACTAAATGGCCATGTATTAGTTAGGTTTCATCTTAACCAGCATGAATGGCCATATACTACAAGTTATTTATTGACCTCGTTGTAGCCATCCCCTATACATGGCCGAAGCCAAAGGGGCTATTCTTAGCAGTGTCATTCAATGTTTGCGTTGAAGTGGGTAAAAGGCAAACAAACAGTAGGTACAGTTAAAAGTATAAATGAACTTAACACCCTATGTCACACTGCCAGCTCCTGGAACCTCAAACTTAATAGAGACAAATGTGCTGTTATCCGCTTCCAGAGNTACTGATACCAAATGGGACTTGAGAAAATTGCTGTTCCCTATTTTAGAGCTGTGCCAGCTTCAGAGCCTTTTCGCAGGAGCCCGTCAAGCGGATGTTCATATTAGGCCACACATTGAATAGCTCTTCGCGCACGAGAGAAGTTCTCGCTGAAAACTTGTGGCAACTTGGAAACGGTATTGTGGAAAGCTGAAGAAACTGAACATTTATCATCTAATCACAAGTATTTGGATTGTGAGCGAGACGGGAGTGGTATTTGAACGTATATGCTGCTGAAGTGCTGACTCGCTTCTTACGAGGATCATCACATGATGGATGGAAAGTTTGTCCCACAAAATTAAGATTGGGTGTAAGCAAAGTTTAATGGATACAATTGTGGTGTTAAGATTAGATTACAAATTGTTTATGACGCGCACAATAAACACGCATGCCATATGGCTTGTAATCAGTTACACTGATCGAGACAGATATTTAGGCAAAAAATATAGTTAAATCTTGTCTATGCGTTAATCTGAGTTAAGCAGATATGGTAAGCCATCTTGACAGACCTTGTCTCAAAAAGCAAATGTTTCCGCTCGTCAAATGTATTGCTCACGCGGTTACTAGCGCGAATAATTGTGTAACTTATATTATCTAGTTATGATCGTCAGGCAATTGGGTTTCGAATGGAGATAGCAAAACAAGTCACTTATTCCCCAGTGGCGAAACGTGACCTTTTTGCTTGTATTTCCGCCAACAACGTGAAGCACCACTGCACAGTGAGGATTTTTGCCATTTAGCCTGACTTAATTGCTAGCATCTATGAATATGCGGTAGTACATTCACGCTTAACATGACAGCATCAGGCAAGTCATTCTGACACATTTAGAGGGCAAAATAAGTTTCAAAACACTTTAGGTCGCATATTTATGACGTCTTTTGAAAAGGTCTTCACCGCTGCATGCTGAAGGGGATGTACTTTCATGTCGCTGCTAGCTGCGTCGGGCTCATTTGTAGCAGCAGTCTTCAGTTTCGACTTGATATGGCCAAAAGGTTACCAACTCACTGGGAAGGTCATATTAGGTCACACCTGAGGTCCTAATTTGTTCTCGTGACCTTAGCCTGACCTGGTCTGAAGTTTTAAACGGCATTAAAGGGAATATAGCACCTTCAAGCATAGTTTTTAACTGAAGATAGCCGATTGGTCGGGTGTGCGAGAAACCCAAAATCTCCGAAATTTTTTCCCTCCAAAAGCGACCTAGTTGCTGAGTTTCAAACGCAAAACCCGTTGGTAATATGTGGTCATATTTCAACGCTGTCACAAATCCCGTGACGTTTTCGCATACGTCATCAGTAGTTACTCCACGTGATTGCCCGCACTTCGCTTTTGAACCGTCCAGGACACCAGTATTTCAGTTACCTTGCGTCCGCCCCGACCGCCACCGACGGTCGGTCAGGCGCTCGGCACACTAGTGGTTCCGTATGACGTGCCCCCACCGTCCCTACCCGGCGCGAGCGAGCGCCGGTCGACCCAGCCAGTCGCGTTTCACGCCTACCGGTGCAGACCCATCGTGCGTGGGCCGGCACAGCAGCGTCCACTGGGCGGGGCGAAAAGTTTGGCCGTTCGATGCCTCCTTGTGACCGACACAACTGCTTTTGGTACGCAAGATTGGTGTGACGTCACATGTAAACATATAGCTATTTTCAAATTACAACAAATTCTGACTTTTTCGCAAAAATGAATGCCATGACCGTTAATCAGGGCATTCTTCTCCACCATTCTACATAACTTTTTCCCCAATGGGGGTGCTATATTCCTTTAACCGCTATTTGCTCCCGGAAATCGACCAATACATCATAGTGGCAATCATGTATTACAAGACTTGTGAAATTTTGAAGCCTGACCTAAGTTGACCTTATTTTTACTGATTGACCTGTCTATGAACATTGACCTGAAAACTTGACCGAAGTAATGGCTTGTGACCACTCCATCTCACGTGCAAAGACGAGACGATATCAATTGCTGACTATTCTCGCCCATTGAGTACAATTTGGACTTAGCTGCAAGAAGATAAACGAAGGAAGGCACTGAGTCCAATTGTCACCGAAAAGGTCAACCAATGACCTTGGAATGTCGGAGAGACGAGGGCATGTCGAATGAACATTGGAATCATTAGATCTGGTATTGAATTCGTTTCGCCCGAAATGCCTGTCCGATCGCCCGTTCATAGGCGATAGCACGTTCTTTTCACACTGCAAGACCGGTGCAATCAGTGCGCTTCAAGGTTTGAACCCAAGACCTTGTTTGACAGAAGTCTAACATGGTCAGGCTGGAAAACTTTTTAGAGATCAGTTTTTTGTTTTAATCAAATACACTCAAACAGTACGCTTAATCGATAGCACATGCTAAGAGCTCAAGCCTAAGATGCTCACCGAGCGTGCAGTTGCAGCTACGGACATTTGAATTTCATCGCTGCATTTGTGAGGCAAACTGGTCCAGAAACATGCCCTTTGCATTTTTATATATCATTATATCAATTTCTTATTTAACCTGATGTGACGTGACCTTGACCTAATATTGACACTTATTTTACGTAAATAAAGTCAGGTGGTAAAATGACTATCACAATCGAGTTCTACGTGTAGAATGACCCATAAAACAAATGTTGCATGACTCGTAGATATTTGGCACATGGCGCATCTTTTTCTGACCTGAACTTGAACTTGACCTTTGCCGAAAATTTCACTTCAGCTTATGTGGGATGTGTATTATACCTTTGAGAGCACTTTGGGTAATCGTGGTCGCCATCAAAGGCTTTGGAAGGAGAGTATGGCCCATGTCACTCAAATAGTCGATTTTGCCTTTGACCTTGCGTGACGCTGAGAATGTGACCTCAATTATAAATTTTGAGTGGTTATTATATTTGCCTAATGAGAGCTTTCGAATGCCGCCCAGAACCGTCCTCGCTGCGACCATTGGTTCGGAGATAACGCAGGGGTCCGATAAAAGCTTCGTCACGCCCAGTTCAATAACGTTCGGCTTGAAGAAACCCCAGTCATTGGCGGGTTTATAAGTCATCAGAAGCAAGAATAGAAATAAATCGTGATGGGCCATAGCACAGAAATATATGGGGAGTCGAAACTGGTACAGGAATTGTAGTATATCATCGTAAAGAAACATTGTTGGTTTGCTATGTTTTTTCCAAAATACAGTATTTTTTGTGTTCCAGCCACGGTGAACCATTCTTTATCGATGTGGTGGTGGAAAAAGGTAATATAATTGTTAGATATGCACGTTCTGTTTCCCAATGAAACTGGCTTATCCAACCCATGTATAATTTTTTGGTCTCAGACATTGCTTTGTATCCAGTACTGATGCATCTAATACATGTCATAACCATAAGCATTTTCTCAACTGCACGCCACACACTCACAACAATAGTATTGATCTTCAGGTCAAGTTTTGATTGCATGAAAAGCCCACATATCAAGTGAAATGAGTCCCATAACATGAAAATATGGTCAATTGTGCATCGTTAGAGCAAGGAAAATTTAAAGAAATCAAGAAAAAGTATTTTGAATTAAGTCAGGCTAAATCGGGAAAAGTCCCCACTGTGCACTGTATTCAGCAGATCCATATAACAAGAGCTTTCTGATACCTAAGGATAAACATGGACAGACTGGCAGTATTCTTCATATGTAACGTGGATGAACTTTCTGAGAGCACACGGTTCGGTCGAGTTTGTCCGCCCAGTGTGAGTTGCGTTCATATTATCCTGTAGTGAAACTATGGGATCAGGCAAATAAGTGATACTGTTAAGTAGTAGTACATGACCGTACATGACCGGAATGGCTGATATTTCTGCTTTGTAATATGACTGACGCTCAAAATCGCTTATGTTTTGGTGAAAATATGCGGTAATGCAATGCATGTTACCGTGTAGAAGACTTTTTGTCAATGTGAATTATGCATATACATACCTATGCTTCCAAAGACCAAGCACCCATGTGCCTGGATCCGGGATCCAGATGAGATATGGATCTCTGTTTCCTGTGTCCCGGGATCCAAATGAGACACCAGATCCAGGTACACAATAAGCCGAGGGATCCACAAAGATCTTAGATC
This sequence comes from Semibalanus balanoides, assembly GCA_014673585.1. Classification (NCBI taxonomy): domain Eukaryota; kingdom Metazoa; phylum Arthropoda; class Thecostraca; order Balanomorpha; family Balanidae; genus Semibalanus; species Semibalanus balanoides. The sequence goes on from VOPJ01005493.1 coordinate 303,334, forward strand.
CTGATATATTTTGTGCCGAGGCATCCACTGGGATCTCTGATCTAACTTTGGGATCCAGGCACGCTGGAGGGTACTTAATTATAGCTAATTCTATCCTATTTAAAATTAATTTTCAAAAATTTATGTTTTCTTATAGGTGCAACTTACAAGGTAATTTGCAGTTTCTTATTAAAAATATAGTACATACTACGTACGCAAAACAGAGACCACTCATTTTGGTGTCCATCTCTGCATGTTGCAAGAACTAAGGCTCGTTTTAAATTAGAGATCCACTGAGATCTCAGATCTTGAAGCATTTTGCGCCGAGGGGGTCCAGTAGGATCCCATATCTTCATGTATTTTACACCGAGGGATCCACTGGGATCCCAGATCCAACTTTGGGATCCAGGCACAAGTCTGGCTAAAACATATGTGATGTTGATCATTGTAACGTTTAATGCGATTAATGAGAAGACACAATCATAGATTGGGTTAAGAATTGATGTTCACGTCACTAAATATAGCTTTAAAGTCATATTAGACGCTCAAATGAAATCGGCCAAGGATCAAAACAACAAATGCAGCGTATGTTTTTTCATTCAACGACCATATCTGTGCCCCGCCTGCGGCATCAATAAAGGCGATGGATGATATGTTAGTCACTCATATGAATATCGCCTTTATAGTAACACGATCCAATATTATCTGCGGGTGATGCTAATGCTCACAATGAATGATGAGAAGTAATAATACATCAATGGGGCTTAATTTGTTTCAGGTGATGAGAAGGTGCAAGTGACGTCATAGGATAGTGACGTCAGAGGATGGCAACGGAACTGTTATGGACTAGAGGGAATGACGAGACGCGGCTGGGATCATATAGATCCCAGCCGCGATCATCATAGACGGGTGTATGTATTGTTCGTGGTTGAAATGTGTGCTGTGGTAAAGGATAATATGGGATGTGTACGAAGGAGCTAAAAGGTTGTCAGACGGTAGGATGAAGATGGCGATTGCAACATTGATTGGCAACAGCAATATTGCGAAGCTGAAAAGAGACTATTGTGAAACAACGGTGGAATGGTCCTGGTAAGGTAGAATGATGCAATGCTCTTCAAACGCGCCTTGTCGTGGACAGCCAGAGCCCAAAAGGGCTGCGCAGTGAGATGTGAGTGGGATGGTTTTATATAACTGGTGTGTCGTCAGCCGGCCTTGGAGCCGTGATCTTCGATCGGGTGATGGCACTGACAGGATCGGAATGGGATGCTGATAGTCGGGTGACACAGTGGGGTCTCCCCCACAAGTTATCCCGACCTCGATCCCCGACCAGAGGAGCGTCAGCTGTCAACTTCTAACTATCCCAGTCTTGACCCTATGCACGCAGTGACTTGAACTGATCCAAAGCTTGAATATATGTTTGGCCTTGATGTGAAATAAAAACGATAATTTTGATTATAAATGATACATCATCTCTATCCACGATTTATTTATAGAATCAGGTTTGCTCAGCCTAACTTTTTCGTTTACATCCACTAGGATATTGTACAAACACTGGCGGCCGTTGGTCAGCTCTCCTCAGCACACTGGTGCCCGTTGGTCCGCTCTCCTCAGCCCACTGGCGCCCGTTGGTCCGCTCTCCTCAGCACAGACCACTGAGCCCCTTCAACAGGACGGGACCGCCATTGCGCAAGCCGCTTCCTCAGCACAGGACCACTGAGCCCTCAACGAGGACGGCGCATTGGCGCAGCTCCACTCTCCTCAGCACAGACCACTTGAGCCCCTTCAAACAGGACCGGACGCCATTGGCGCAGCCACTCTCCTCAGCACAGAACCACTGAGCCCCTTCAACACGACGAACGCAATTGCGCAGTCCGCTCTCCTCAGCACAGACCACTGAGCCCCTTCAACAGGACGGACGCCATTGGCGCAACGTATACCGATTGGCTGCCTATTTCGGCCGCAGGTCTGTTGGCTGATCTCGCCTGGTGATCCGTATAAGCCCATCGTCAGCCAAGATATAGAGCCATCTGGCTGCACGGATTGGACCGGCGCCGTGCCGCCGGCCGCGCCATATATCGGCAGCGCGCCACTCCCAGACAGCGATACGGCTCATTTATCTCCTATCCCCTATCCGAGAAAAGAAGCAGACGGAAGTGAAACAGGTCTGCAGATGTTAAAAAGGTGTAATCGAGGTTGATGGTCATGTAAGGCGCCGAACAGAAGAAACGTAACAGCACTCTGAGATGATGTTATGGTTTCGGGACAGATGGTGGTGATGGTACGATTAAAAAAGATGGCGTCTTCCGGAAGTGGCGGGTTACGTGGTTTGGTCCATCGCAACGTCTCGGATGCTGTTGACTTCGTACGAAGAGTATATCTAGATGGTACATCCCCACATTGAAGGAATGTTTTTGAGCGATGCTAATGGTTTAGACTCTCCACAAGTGTGGAACAACTAAATTTCACATATATAATTCATTATTAGTAAAATTAACCACAATGCTATTTCATTACTTTTCCTGAATATGACATCCATTTGCTATGAGCATTGACACCACTTCAAATATGGCAAGATCTCGAATCCTTAAAAGAATCCTTAAGATTTCCTTTGCTGTTGAACCGTTCCTAGATCCAAAAATAGGACTCAACGAATATCAAGTTGGGCCTAACTTTTGTAACTCAGTACTGAGTTCACTCGCGGCCGGCTCAAAGTGCTCTACTGTCACTGAATCCTGCGAACCAGGTGCCACTTTATTGTTCCTAATCCTGTGAATTAAGTAATTTCAGTCTGTTTCTCAAAAACAATCTCAAAAGAAACGCAAGTGTTAATCAGTGATCGTGGAATAGCTGTCAGACAAAGACTTACGAAAAAGAAGCCCACACAAGCCACTACAGAAAGACAAGTGTTGTTCTTTCAACCTGATAAATGATAGGGAAGTGCTGTGGTTCAACACCTTGTTGCCATTATTCACTAGAGTTTACCACATGCAGAAGCTCCCATACCTAATTGTGCTTTGTTTGCTGCAGCAGCTCCCTGACTTTACCATGAGCTGAAACAGCCCCTGATCTAACCGTGATCTCCAGCAGAGATGACCGTGAGCTGCAGAAACTCCCTGATCTCTGTGGGTGCGTCTGTTCTCTGTGATCTGCAGCAGCACGCTGATAAGGTTGTGCTCTAGGCTGCGGCAGTTGCCTGGCCTATCTGTGACAGCTTATGCAGCTTCTCCCCAGCTTGGATCTGCTCTCTGCAAGCTTCAGCAGCTTACTGCTCTGTCTGTGAGCATCATCATCCCTGATCTGGTTATGCTCTCTGCTCTCTGCAGAAGCCCTCTGGTCTGCCTTTACTCTCTGCTCTCTGCAGAAGCTCTCTGGTCTGCCTTACTCCTCTGCTCTCTTGCAGAAGCTCTCTGGGTCTGCTTTTACTCTCTGCTCTCTGCAGAAGCTCTCTGGTCTGCCTTTACTACTCTGCTTCTCTGCAGAAAGCTCTCCTGGTCTGCCTTTCTCTCTGCTCTCTGCAGAAGCTCTCTGGTCTGCCTTTACTCTCTGCTCTCTGCAGAAGCTCTCTGGTCTGCTTTACTCTCTGCTCTCTGCAGAAGCTCTCTGGTCTGCCTGTACTCTCTGCTCTCTGCAGAATCTCCCTGGTCTGCCTCTACTCTCTGTGAGCTGCAGAAGCTCTCTGGTCTGGCTGTGAGCTGTAGAGCAGCTTCCTGCTCTGACGGTGAGCTGCCTCAGCTGCCGTGTCCGGCTCTGCTCTGTCTGTAAGCGGCGTCAGTACTCGGCACGCGGAGCTGTGTCGGCTCGGCGGCTCGGCGGCTTGCGCAGCCTCTCCCGGGGGAGGGAGGCGGGCGCGGCGTCGGCCCGGGAGCCAACCGACAGGTCGATGGAGACAGCAGGATCGGCCGCGGACCGAGCGCCGTGTCACTGCCCGCCACTCGCTGCCCGGCTCCTTCTTGGCTCCGTCCTGGCTCCGGCCTAGCTCCGACCTGGCTCTGGCCTAGCTCCGACCTGGCTCCGGCCTGGCTCCGTCCTGGCTCTGGCCTAGCTTTGACCTGGCTCTGGCCTAGCTCCGGCCTAGCTCCGGCCTGGCTCCGTCCTGGCTCTGGCCTAGCTCCGGCCTGACTCCGTCCTGGCTCCGGTTAGACAGACTAGACTACCACCCCGGACACAGAGAACATGTAACGGATCGATCACAAGTGGTATCATTCAATTCAAAGTCCATCAATCGGAATTCAGGGGTAATAGGGATTGCGTGCGTTTTTGTCTTGGGGATGGCTTGAATTTGATACAATTAAGTCCGTATTTATTATCCGAATTATCCGAGTTATACATAGTTTCTACAGTTGTGATATTGACATAATGGTTCAGAAATCCGGACTCGCCAATTACTGGGCATGAGTGTGCAGCTTGCGACTTTCGTTCGTTAATTCTCAAATCAAAGATCTAAAATGCAATTTTTGCAATATGAAGCCTATTACCATGTTGAATTTCCAAACCACAAAAAAATGATGTTGAATTAAAACATAAAATATTATTTCCATTTGGGACTGCGACCAGTTTCCGCGGCACCTTATTCCAGCCTCAGTTCCAAGCCGGTCCCACCATCAGCCCCTCCTCCAGCCTTCCACCCAGCCCTTCCCCCAGCCTTCCACCATCAGCCCCTACCCCAGCCTTCCACCCAGCCCCTCTCCCAGCCTTCCACCATCAGCCCCTCTCCCAGCCTTCCACCATCAGCCCCTCCCCCAGCCTTCCATCCAGCCCCTCCCCCAGCCTTCCACCCAGCCCCTCCTCAGCCCCCATTAGCCCCTCCCCAGCCTTCAGGCCAGCCTTGACCTCGGCTCCGGCGCGTCCGGTCCGGAGAATATACGTCTGTCTGTATGTCTGTCTGTCTGCCTGTCTGTCGCAGTGCACAGTCTGGTGTGCCGACTCTACCGTCTTTGACCTTCACAGTCGGACGCTCTTTACGCCATGCGCATCAAATAGTACCCGACGTAGTTCTCTGCTCGCCACCCGCGGGCCTGTGTCGTTTGTTTCTCGTTTATTGAATGTAATGAAACGGCAAATCTGTCTCACACTGCCTGTCCGGGCCATTATTGTATGTTTTATCATTAATGTCACACATAAGACTGCACTACAGCAAAATGTCTGCCCCAGTTGCAAATGTCGGGGAAAATTGTCTAGAGTATGTGCAGGTTAGAAATCGATTCGCCTCTGTTTTTTTAGTAACTAATGAGAAGTTTGTGTCATTATGTAGTACATATGTGACTTCTTCCAAATATTGGATTCGAATAACCTATTTATGTGGATCTGATCATGAGTACTCCTCACCTAAGAATAATTTGTCATGTCTGAGGTATTTACAGAACTGACATAATTAAACATGTTTACCATTACTATTGGGACTGCTTATGGCGGATACAAATAAGTGGATGAGCTTAATATGTAGTACGCATTGATACAGCAGTGAAAGAGCCATGTCAATAACTTATTATTTAAGCACACCTTAGATAGTTATGCAACATAAAATATCCAACACTATTCAGAATTCAGTGGCGTCTTTTTAATCACAAATAATTTGCAAAATATATTATACAGTACTCTGACGTTTTTGTTTAATCTAGCTGTCTGTTTATCACATTCCCGCGTCACCTACGAACTCAACAATTTGTTTTTCAGCAGGGCATGAACCTGAAAAGACTGGTCACCTATTTAGAGCACACATTTTTACCATTACTCAGACAACACATGCGTCTCTGTGCGCCTTGCGCATGCGCAGACCGTGTGCGTGCGCCCTGTGATGCGCCTGTGACCCGTGAGAGAGACGCGTGCCACGCACTGTGACGTCACGTCTGGCGTAGGTCTGACGTCCGGTCGGGCCGGCAACTCACCACGTCGATGATCTGCTGCAGTGTGAGTCCGAAGCTCACGACCAGCGGCTCCGACTCGTTCGCCACTGGCCGCTCCAGCACATTGTAGTCGGTGAGCAGGTCTTCCAGGACGCGTTTCTCGTGCGGACCCTGGACCGAGCCTGCCGGCAGACGGAGGGGGAGGGGAGGGGGGTCACGTGTCACGCCAGCCCGTCGGAGAGCGACGAGCAGCCGCCGCAGCGAGATGAGACAGGCTGTCTCGCTTCCGGAATGACCTCCGATCCATCCCGTGCAGCGATAACGCCCGCAGTTTTGTCACGCTGTCGTTTGTCATGGGTGTCGTTTCGACGCGTCCAGGATATAAAAGTGATTATGTGAAATTGCAGAGTCGGGCAATAGGACGAGGCTGCTTCCTGCAAGTAAATTGGTTGGGAATGTACCAGTAAAATTATCTTATTAGATCGGGACCCGAGTGAGCGGTTCTTTAGTATTATTTATCAATGCACAAGAGCATTTGAGAAGCTTCCATAGAGTTAAGAAGTGGCAAACAAACATGCTTACCGAATGTATTAGCTGCAAATCGTGCTGCGCTGTTGCCAGGGGAACGTACTTATAGCGTGCGTACGTAAGTTTTCTGGTGCAACATTTCATCTTACAGATTTAGCAGTAGCTCACAGCACTAAAGTCTCTTACGCAAAGAGCCGCGCCACACATGTTCGATTCAAACTGGATCATAGACTGTACCGCACAACAGCGCTGCTGTGCGGCACAGTGCAGCTACAGTCCTGCAGACGCAGACGCTAAATTCAACACGCACGTCACGTCGAAGTGTAGGAAGCTAATGGCATAGCCACGCAATACACATGACCGACCTTGACCAATCAGCAGAAGCCACATCGCGTGTATGCCCAGTCGATCTAATAATGATCATCACTTGCCACCACGAGGCGCTACGGTCACGATAGGACGATAGGCACAACAAACGTGGTTTCCCCACCGTAGGCTGGTACTCATTGTAGCTGTATGACAGGTGCGTGACATGGGTAGGGAGGAGAGGAAGGAAAGGTGGGGTGGGGTGGAAAGGGAATACACTGCGACCCGGGTGGTGGTCGAACTGTTTGACTCGAGGTTTAACCCTCGCCCTACGGGAGCTTTCTCACCTTCGCTCTACGGGGGTGTCCTGGAAAAAAAAACTGTTAAATTCCAAACTAAACGACATAGAGCAACGCAGTAAAAACCAGCATGTTGCCTGTCATGAAAGGAATCTAACAGTACCTCATTTTAGGTTTCAGGTCAACAGGTGACCTTCCAGGTCATGTAAATGACCCAAAATCGACCACATCCAAAAATAGTGGTTTTGCTCTGGCCGTCGTCAGTACTAAAGTTTTAAAAATTAAATTATTTGATTGGCGTCAAAATGTTGGTCGTTTAACTAGCTATCTGAACATATATCGATTTTAAGCTCTGGGTTAATTAATGACCTCCTAGGAACGAAAGTCCTCACTATAGATGATAATTGCTATGGGCGATTGGCATAAGCAACCTCGACCCGATCAAGTCCACAATAGCGATCAGAAAAAATCAAAATTATAAATTGACAATTGTAAATAAAAAGACATGTTTCTAGACCATTTTTTCTCAGAAATACAAAAAAAAAATGGTTTGTATCTGGTCCAAAAAAGTAAAAAAGTGAATTAAAACAATGGCGTCATAAGTTTCTTATACTTAGTGAGCCATCACTCCGTCAAAATGAGAGATATTGCTTTGGAATTTTGTTTGAGTATTCTTCATACTCGGTTCTCTGACATATATTCCGGTGTGTTGAACATCTATGAAAATTTTGATTTTTTGTGATTTTGAAGAAAAAAATCGGGGTCAAAACCCCAAAAATGTGAAAATTTGAGATTGCCATTTAAAATACAATGTCATTTTGTATCTTTTACGTTTTTGTTCGCTATTTGCTGCAAAACGCTGTTTTCTACGATTGTCTCACTATTTATCACTTTTCCACGTGCATGACTTAACTAAAACGTCATTATTTCCACAAAAATTCAACCAATTTTAATTAAACAAATCAGCATGCGTATAATTGTTGTAAACTTAGTTACTGAAAATTTCAGCACGATTGGCGGTATGTGTAAGCAGTTTTGCAATACAAATATTAGGGGAGTCGCTTTAGGACCCCCGTAATAGGGCGAGGAGGGTTAACGGGTCGTCAGGTATCCTGAGCTGGCATAGATCCAACACCGGCCCCGTTTCCATGGCAGTAGTGAATCCTATTACGTTTTAAATCGGATTCACTCATGACGGAAATCAGAATTACAAGTCTTGGTTAGTCACGCAGCGAAAAGCTGACATGCTGTGTTGGACTCGACCGTACCCCAGCCGTCTATAACATAGAACCATGGAGCCGGTTTGTCATACACAAGCCAAATATTTGCTCTGTTTTTGGTGTCATGCTCCTAGCAACGGGCGAAGTGGTGTCTTATCCAGACACATGGGAGGGGAAGCATTGCTCAAACCGGTGCGTAGTGTCTTGTTCCAGGACCTTCAAGTGAGGTAGGCCATAGGAAATTGGAGCGAGCACTGCATACAGGGGTGGATCCAGGGGACAACAAGGCTATGGAAATTGACACCCTTTGCCGAAGGCGCAGAAGCACTAGTTTTGTGCCGAAGGCGTAATCTTGGCGCCGCAGGCGCCCCCCAAATTAATAAAGGGCGACCTCAGCCCATGAATGGTTCCCCATACCCATAAAGGGTGCCCCCAAGTCCATGGAGAGCGCCCAAAAAAACATGGAGGGCGCCCCCAATGCCAGGAGTGCACCACGATGCCCCAAGAAAATCTTGGACTTCAAAACTTCGGAGGCGCGCCCTCGAACGCAATAAGGCATACACACCGAATCTGAGTAGGGCGCCAAAATCTGAGGAGAGCGCCCCCAAATCCATAGAAGGCGCCAAGAACCCATGAAAGGCGCCCCTAATCCCATGGAGGGCGCTCTCAATTCCGGGGGAGACCCGATGCCCGAAAAGCACCTCAAGCTTTGCAAGGGTTCCTCGAAACTTGGAAGTGCGCGCTCAATCTTAAGTATCAATGAAATCGATTTAGTAGTTGACAATAATGGCGTTTTATTAACGTCAAGGCATAGAACAATAAATGTTTGAAAAATCGTAGAACACCGACCGATTTGTAATGCAAATTATACATTTAAAGCGTTGAAATAAAGAAAAGATATTCGCTTCAAAATGGCTATCTCGGATTTGCGTAGTTCTTGGTCTTAATCCACCAAATAAACAAAACTTATTTTCAGAAAAAATACAACGCGCCGCCTCAGATGCCAAAAAGGCGCCCCTGAGCCTGCAGACCCCCTCAATGAAAATCACGGATCCGCCACTGACTGCATATCCATACGCATGCATGTATTGCAAGGGACCAGGGAGATTGGGATTATTTGTGAATGGGTATAATCACCGCGAGCTGGGTGTGCACCAGGGCCTCGGCTAAGGAATTTTCACTGGGGGGCAATCGAGAAAAAATTGCTAAGGCATATGGCTTAGCGCAGGCACATAGTCAGGATTTTTTATCAGGGGGGGGGCACGTCAGTGGTATAATCGCATTTCGCTCCTCAGCCAAATGTTGTTGACCGAGGGTACCCCCCTCGGTAGTAAGCAGAATCGGGTCGGGTCGGGTCGTAAGCAGAATCACATTTCTTGTAGTGTAAATCTGTTTTCCTCGGAAGGGGTGGCATGGCAATCCGTTCCCTTAAGCTTAAGCTTCGTCCCATACCTTGGTTACACCCCTAAACATGCAATAGGGTTACAAAATGCTAGTAAGAGAATGTGCAGTCAAGATCACGAAAATCTGAAGTGTAACACATAAATAAATTAGAATAATACAATAGTGGAGCTAAATAAAAAATATCAATATAAACACGCTCATCATCGAAAGTCTACACCTGTGATGTCGATTTTTGAAAACGATTGGGGAACCGCACAGAAACGTAGCAAAGAGATCCACCAACGCCATAGCTTTACCAGTACATCTAAATTGGTCACAACATTAACACATTTACTGAATGAAGATCTAAGCGGCTTTACCAGGGAGATAATTTGTTTTAATCAGTTTTAACCCAGGCTCATGCGAAAGCTTAGTCGTGGCCAGAGGAAGGCATTCTGCACGCCCCACCCCCACACACATAAATGGCTCAATTGGGAATTAGTATAGAATCCCAAATCCGTTAGAAACCTGCGTCTAAAATTCCATGTCAAAATTTGTAAGAAACTCTCGCTCAGTCAACATGTGGCTGTGGTTTCAGACAATTGATTCTTTGGAGGTGGTGGCATTGACGTTGACATGGTGAATCGACTGAGATGACCCTAGCAAAAAAGAAAATACGCCAACTCTTGAGGCAAAAAATAGGGGCTACCCAACCAGCTCAATTTATAATCGATCGTGTCGGCAAAATTTCCTGGCACCAGACAAAATTGTATTTGTCGATATGCGCGGTGAAAATGGGTTATTTAAATCGAATTATGGCTGTAGGGCAAGGGAACCTTGGGGGGGGGGGTCTGAGGGCGCACCACAGAAGAAGACAAAGAGCTAAAACTTTAACGAAGGAGAAGAAATATTGCTTCGCAGATATTCCCCCCGGTCTCGTCGTCGTGATGTTATTCGTTTTTATTGGGTAGTGTATTGGTCCTAGAACCTACGAATTCTTCAAAAGCTTGTTTTCCACGGAAATCAGCCGTGGCTGAAACCCACGGTAATTATATGCCAGAAACATGCATCTATACGGGCAGAAGGGAGAACCCATAATTGCACACAAAAAATGTTCTGGCTGCGAAATCCCCAAATATGCAAAGGCGATAAAACACACTAATTGCGGGGTTTGCCCTCTTTTGATAAATGGGTGAAATAATTATTTTTATTTCGTTAAGGTTTCTTTGGTTTTTAATTAGCCTTTTGAAGCACTTGCGTCATTTTTTCCTGATTTTAGGCGGTTTGTGGGCTTAAGCCTTTTGGACCTTCTTGGATCAGTCATCTGGCCAGAAACATTAGGGGAGCTGAAAGCATCTTTTGGGGGCCAAACTCAACATATGTAGGCACCGTAGGGCCACCCCAAACGTATGTTAACCCTATTTCCTGGGGCGGCAGAATTACGTTAACTCTGCGTGGGGGCAGATTTCTGCCCCCCAGATATCTGAGAACCGCTCAGCTGATTTCGATGGGACGAACACCATTCGATTCGTCGTGAACGACATCGTTTCTTTTTGGACGGCCAAAATTGTTTTTTTTGTTAAATAAAATGGGGGCCAGGGTAAACAAATTACAGCTTTTTGGGTGTTTTTTGAAAAGTCATTGTGGCATCGTGCTTTGATGACCGATTTGCCATGCAAAAACATTTTTGAGCTTCCATGTCATGTTCTTAAATGTGTAAAAGGGACAAGTACAAAAATGAAAATCATAGGCGTACTCAGGGATAATTGTTTTTTGATAAAAATATGTACTTTTCCTTAGTGTTTGGGACGTGGAAACGTCACATGTGGGCCTTGCTGGCTGTATATTTGTTAAATGTAACAAATTGTGTATAGGTGGATTCAGGTCAACAACGTGGGGCACATGGCGGAACGCCTTTTTATTCATCTGCTTAATTTGAAGTTAGCCCTAATTGGACGAGAAAATCGCCTCCATTTTATGTACCTGAGTTCGCTCTGCCGCCAAAATATGTTTAATCGCAATTATGTATATGGTATAAAGCATCGACTTAGGATTTCTGACGTTTTTTTATTCCACCCGCAAACTACGAAGGAAGTTATGGCGCCGCACACCCGCATTCGTAACGACCTCCCAAAAACATGACCCTGGAGCCGCCTCTAATGGGCCAATTTGTCAAAAAATTACAAAAACCCGCGTCAATCATATTTAGGAAAAATCCGAAAGTTTCAAGACGATAGACGTAACGGTTCAGAAGCGGCGGGGAAAACTACCGGGGGGCAGAATCTTCCCCGCAGGGAATAGGGTTAACCCGCGCCCCACTGGGGGGGTTGAACAACCCCCCTCATGTTTATCAGATAACGAAAAAACGGCAGCGCGTAGCGCCGCCAAATTTGGGCATAACTATCCACTGATTCTTTCCGGACAATTTTGCCGAATAATTCAAGTTTCGTGTCCAGGTCAGGTCAGGTCCCAGGTTTAGGTCAAGTGACCCTAACTACAAACACTGTTTGCGGTCCGTGCATGACTACAGTTTTTAAGGATCGAAATTCAAACTTTCAGGATTACATTAATCGTTAGTATCTACAAAATCTTTATCATTCTGATTTTTTTTTGTATCGGTGAACCTTAGGTCGGGTCATTTTGCGATCTCCCCATTATAAGTCATGGAGAATATCAAATGCTTTCTTTGTCGACGGTATCAGTCCATTTCCTTCTGGAATGTTTGTTTATCAATCTGATATTATGTATGATCCAAGTGCAGGGTTTTGCTCAGGGAACATAACGGGGTGCATCTGAGGTCCATCCGAGTCAGCAACCTTTTCGTCAATAACTCTGGCCATAATAAGATAGAGAATGGCAACTTTCAACCCAGTGTGTTTTTCTCGTCAAGACACATCTACTGATATGCAACATGACCTAATTTGGGTCACGACTTGACCTTGACGACTGAGGTCATTTTTTCAAGTTGACCTAACATGATCAAAGTTGACATATTTTAAAAGCGCCCTTGAGAGACAACACGATGGCGTAAAACAGTATGGCGTTATCTTTGTTAGGTAAGAAAGTTATTTACGAAAATATTGTTTGCCAAAATCAGTTTTTTGGACTTTAAATGACCTCTAGAGCAACTATTGACCTGAGGTCAAGTTTGAGTATGGTGCGATTGGTAACATGGCATTGTGCTAGGATTGTCTTTCGAAACGTTGTTTCTAGATAGCAATAGTTTCCAGATATTTGGGGTTTCTGGAGCGATGTCCCTAAAACTTGAAAATTTGACCTTCGATGACCTCTGGTGACATGAGTTTTTGACGTGAGCGTAAAAAGTATGAAATAGTTTCGAAAATGATTTTTTGATAACGGTTTCGAACAGTGTCTTTTGTTTGGTCTCGTGTCAATGGGAGCCGAGTTTTAGAGGGGGGGGGGTGTTTAAACACCCCCAGTCGGCAGCGGGGAAAAAACAGGAAAGCAGAGGCCCAGTGGGCGCCGGGTTAATCGACAACCGGTGCTCCACCGCAATTTTGAACTGCCGCGAAAAAGAGGCGAGTATTCGTAACTCAAGATCTCAAAGCACGCTAGGTAGCTTTAAACGAACGGTGATTGTTCATTTGAAGCTGAAAACATGCTTCAAAGTGCACTTTTATATACTTTACAGAACGTACAATCGTATGTTACCTACAACCAATTTTGCTCCCAACTAGGGGGCAAAATTTTTATACTGGGGAGGGAGCGCAGCAGTCACTGTGGGGGGGACACATTTGCTCCCCCATTAACATGTATGCTGTCCGCGGCTATGCGAACAGTAAACCAAGCGTCAAAGTACTGAAGAAATTTGCATAGGCTATCGATGTACCATATATAATATTAATATGCTCGCTCGTGTCCGAATTAATTTCGGTTTCACTGCGTTGCGCCCAACGTGGGCAAATCAGTTCCAGCTGGGGGGGGAGGGGGAATTGCTTCACCTGGGGGGCAATTGCCCCCCCAGTTAACATGTTATCCGAGGCCCTGGTGTGCACTGCTGACTGCGGAGGCGATGCTGAGGGTTATGATGATTCCGATAACGATGATGCCCGGCGGTGACCGAGTCTACCACTTCCGGGCTCAGGCCTCCGACGGTGGCTATCAGCCAGTTAATGACTGCAGTTTGAAGAGGCGTTCTCGCTATAAGCTCCGCCTCAGCACACTTAAGATATGCTTTACCGGCAGCGTCACTGGGACCGCAGCTGGCTTCCAAAACCACCTGTCTCTTTTCGGGAGCGCTAGGCTCTGCTATACTGCCGCATAAGTCTGGCGTATCAGCAGCCGTGCTAAACCACGGGCATCGCGTGCCTCTGAGAGTGAACTGCGCAGCTTCGGTCCAGTGACGTCATATCAGGTGGCGTCAGCCGGCCGGCGGCGTTTGACTGGCCATGGTGGCTTTGGCTTTGGCTTTTGGCTTTGACTGGCTCCTACATCTGGGAAATGTCAATTTTTGTGTGCCGGTGTGGCAACGACCTCCTCACTGCGGTATTGTCCCAATAGCTGCTAAAGGAGCATGTCGTAAACAAGCATAAGGTGTAAACATAAGGTAAACATAAGGTGATCTGTGATAAGCAGATAGGTACAGGTTGAATTCAATACTTAAGTATTGCCACGAGATCGAGTAAACCACGAATTATTTCTCTTCAATCTTTCAAACGAGTTAAGTGCTTAACTTACGCTAGGTAGGCTTACAAGACGTTTTGCTACTGATTTTTGGCAAAATGTTTTGCAGGATATACCCATCGGACTTAACTATGTATGTGACATTAATATTTGCAAGAGCGGACTTCTGACAAGTGGGACCTTCAGCACACAAAGTTTTAGTTATTAATGTGCCTTTCATGTCAGACATTGACGAGTTACTAATGTCCTAGAGAATCTGTAAAGTGTAAACAGACCTTTGCAGTTTAACATAGCGCGGAGATCCATGACAAATACCGTTGGCTGCATCGCACCAGAGTCCGAGAGCTGGATTAGTCCATTTGTTCTCTGGCGGCATACATTTGCTTCACAAAATGTAATGAAGACGTGCTTTGAATAAGAAGTAGCGGCGTAGCGTTTTTACCGCTTACTTAACAATCAAATGTTCACACGAGCATCGTTTCCCCTCCGGCTTCAACCAAGCATGCAATTGTTGAACCATCACAAGTGTATGTTCCAGATAGGGACAGCGTCCCAGAGGGGCGCTGGAGGCGGGGCCCCAGGATTGCTCCGGCCAGAGTCCGACCCCCAGATTGGCAGGATTTTAACTTTAGACCCATGGCGGAGGTGTCAAACACCTGGCTGGTGCCTACTCAAAATTTTGTGGCAACACCGCCGGTTCCAGATGCTGTGCTGCACAAAAGGCAAAAATAAAAACAATTCGACTCGATGACTCACAATGCAGCATTTATTGAAGGTGAGGCACTGTCGCCGATGATGGTCCCCATTGGAGGTATTATTTTATCAATATAACTATATCTGGCCGGGGGCGACGAGTTGGAGCTAAGTCGCAATAAGCACGAACGACGCAATTTACTGAGATGCCGATGGGCATAAGTCGCCGACTTCAGGTCACAGTTTCAGTTCTCTGAAACTTCGTGTTCAAATTACAGGATCAACGACAATGCCTCGAACTGCCACCTGCCACCGGCCACAAGTTGGGTCAAACTTGTTCGTTAAATTAGCTTCACCAAGGCTATGAGGACAGCGTTTCGCCTGAGGTGTTTGGTATTCGTTCTTGTAAGATGTTAATATCAGAGCTCACGTTTGCATGGCCTGCCGTTGGTCACTCGGATAACAAAAAAGGCACACAAAAACAAACCCAAAAATAAAATGATCAAGTGACTGTACATAAACCAGATGAGATGAGAATATGTATCTAGGCATTAGCTAACAAAATAGTTCACAAAGAATAGGAGCTGAACGAAGACAAGCATCAGTAATCTTTTACAACAAAGTAATAAGATTGCAAGATTACGAAGATATATAATTATTTGAAATCGGCTCGCTGAAATTCTTCCGTTACATCTGTCAGCTGGCAGATAAGTTTGGCGCCAAGTTGGGTGTGCGACTGCACTAGAATGTGTAGTGTGTACTGCAACTTATGTCTATATCTAGGCACGGGGACACATGTGCAATCCAAGTATTACGTCTGGTGGGACTCCCTTTTCCAACTGGATCCATTGGCATCGACCACAGTAATCTGAGAAATGTCTGCAAGGTCGGTGGTTAGTTGGGTACCAGGTCCAAAGATTTTTAGAGAAGGCTATGCAGAGTGTATTGTGCATAATCAGATAAGTCTGTATGTGTGTAATTGTAAGGGTGTGCAATGGTGCCATGTATCTGTGTGTTGTGTTTGTGTGTGTGGTGTTGTGTGTGTGTGTATGTGTATGTGTTATGTGTAATGTGTATGTGTAATGTGTATGTGTATGTTGTATGTGTATCGTGTATGTGTATGTGCATGTGTTTGTGTCTGTTGTGTGTAAATGTGAAGGCGTGGTAGATGACCAGGCACGCTCCCCTCGCCCTCGAACCGGGTCAGCGCTGATGGTGCGCAAGAGAGCAGTGAGCAGCACGCGTCGGACTCGGCGAACGCCTGAAGGAATGACCGCGGCGGCCGGGGTCATTACTGCAGCGTCAGCCATCAGCAGCGGAGGCGGGCCGGACATTACGGGTCCCGCAGATAAGAGGTTGACCGGGCGGAGGAGTGACTGGACTGCTGCGCGCGCTGGGAGTACCACCGACACGACCACGGGTCTGTCACACGCTCTGTCTGAACTGAAACTGAACTTCAAACACCTGTACACGCTCTGTGACACGTCTGTCCGCGGAACATTTTTGCAAGCGCAAACTGAGAAATCCATACCCATTTCAAACGGGCCTTTTGGAAGAGGACCGTACAATGGCATTACGGTAGGCGGATAGCGGACCATTTGTGACTAGTTTGTGTTAGCGAGTGTTGGCAGAACCAGTAAAGCCGTGCGCCCGTGCGGCTCGGGCAGCGCCAGTGGTTCTATCGGCCGCCGGCCCGGGCCCCGGCACCGGAACAAACGAGTGACGTCCGGCGTCATCGGCCATGGAAGGCGGCTTGGCGGCCGATGGCTGACAATCACGGCGTGGTCCGCCGGCTGCCTGAACCGTCCCGCCGGCTGGTCTAGCGGGCCGGCGACTTGATCGGGACGATTAGCCGCTGGAGAGCTCGTGACGACACGAGGAAGTTCTCTGCCGGTTCGCCAACTGACGGAGGCGGCCCCCGCCCGAGCTACGAGCCTGGGTCGCCGGGCCCAGCCTGGCCAGCTGTCTCCCGCCGGCGTGGGCCAGCCTGGGCACGACCTTGCCGGGCGGGCCAGCCCTTGGGACACGGGCCCCTGCCGGCGCGGTGGTCGGTCATCGTCGATCGACGCGACAAACTGCCGGGTGATGGAGGACGCGGCGAGGTGGGTGGGGGGGGGGGGGCTGATGGTGACAACTGGTAGGTGCGGAAGTGATGTACGCGGCTGGTTGGCGGGTACGTGTCCGGGCCGGCGGCAAAAACTCACTTTTCTCTGGTCGCCAATATTGGCCGGCGAGTTTTCCAGCTTCTCCCGGTCGGCGGCCCGCCGGGAGTCCGTCAAAACTTGGCGGACAGAGGAGGCCAACTTCAGGGATGAAGCCATGCTACTTTATTGCCGGTTTTCTGGGGTAGAGCCAGTCCGACCGCGCCGGCTCGTTTAATATTGATAGCCCTGGGTCGGCTTTGTCTCTGGAATGTTCTGATACTGACTGCGAGTAGAGTCAGCAGTCCCAAAAGCTGCTCGTCAAAGGAAATGCTCTTTACCCTGAAGTCTCCCTCGCATGTTTTTACTGTGCGCGTCTATTTAATCCAGTTAACGTTATTTAATCATTCACAGGACAATGATGCCGGGTCAAGCAAAGCGAGCCTGCATTGTGAGCAGCCACACCCTTCAGCAGATATAATGTTATGAAGAGCATCTGTACAGAGGATATGACGGGACCATTGACCAGTTAGTTGGGCCTACCGCTTTGTTCTTGCTATAGGCAGGTCATCATAATTCATGATATGTGCATGTTCACGACATGAAGGTTATTGTAATCGATTCAGTCACAATTTAGCAATAATGTATGTCCATGCATGACCTTCTGCTCAGTACTGTAGAGTCAAGCACATGAACTTTCACCATGCTGCTATCTCATCACTCCACTTCAACCATCAACATAATGGAATGACCAAAGTTATGCATGTCCGACAGATTATGCGCAGTCCTCAGGGAATTTGACATTATCTGACCAGTTCACGGCCGCTGCCACGACTGGAGGTCAATTGGTACGAGCAAATAGGGGTTATCGAACAAACTTAACATACTTTTTGCTGGTGGGTGAATATTTATTCTTATGTACTGCAGACTTAACTAAATAGGTGGTTAATTTTGTTTTAATCCAACGAATGTTTTGAAGTATTGCTAAACACGCCACATGTTTAAATGTGCCTTCGTTTAAAGTAATGCACTTAACTTTATCCAAAGTGAGCAAATATTACTTCAGTCGTCTTATAACAGTGGATAATTATTTTGACCACATGGTGTATATCTCATCAACGCAAAATTTGATCAGCTTCAACCGCAGTTCCCTTTCCCAGTGAGTAGGTCGCGTCATTTTTTGACTAATAAAGTCCAGGATGCTGAAATCATGATTTAAATATACATTTCCTTACAATATTTTAGATGTAAGATGACTGTCATCACAGGTCGTTTTCTCTGATTGAGCTATCAGGGACACAAAGTACCTACTCTTTCGCTGACCTGCTATTTGGTATGCATTGTTAAACCTGAATAATTGCGCGATGGAACTTTATTAAATTAAATTTAAGGCGAACAGTTCAAGGCGAACATATAAAATTACTATCATTTCATTTTCTTGACTTAAGTTGCTGTCAGTGGCACAGCAAATAAAACAAAAGTGGTGGATCCAGAGGGGCTAGGGAAACGTACATTGGGCCTCAAAGGGGCCAAATTACCAGAGGGGTCTTCATAGGCGATCGAAGTGACTCGAGACGAATTTCACTCCGCTTTCAAACAAAGGGCAAGTAAAGTAAAAGTGCAAAACGAAACGCAATGCATGAGGGGGTTCTCTGCATGCATGAGGGAGCCTATTGCCGCCTGGGGGCACTCTGGCCACCTGAAGGGCACTCTATTCCCTCTGGCAGCCTGGTGAGGGCACTCTGGCTGCCTGAGGGGGCACTCTGGCCGCCTGAAGAAGCCGTTGGTCGGCCTAAAAGGGCCCTCTTGGCCTGAGGGGGCCCTATACCGGCCTGAAGGGGCACACTGTCGGCCCTAAGGACCCCTCGAGTTGAGGGGCCCTGAGGGACCCTCGGTAGTTGGCATCCGCTTCGAAGAGGATGAATCCATAGGCGGTGGGACAAGGGGAGGGGCACCTGGGCACCGTGTTAAATCCAGTGGAAGGGAGACAGGACATCAATGACCTTGGTGACCTATCAAATAGCTGAAAAACCCCTTTTTATGCGAAATCCTGCAAAATGAAGAAAGAAAAAACACGCAGCTTCACGGTGCATATTGCATACATCCGTCGAAATAAATCCTCAATGTCACGATGTTTTTTTTTTACTATCGTTTTTTTCGTAAACGAGACCATATTGCCCGCTGTTTGGGATTTCGTGTATAATGTGGTTCATGACTGGAAATCGATGACACGCATTTCAAACTGGTAAGCANTCCGGTCTGACCTGGTTTGATTTGGTATACTCCGGTCTGACCTGTTTTGATCTGGTATGCTCTGGTCAGACCTGGTTTGATCTGGTTTACTCTGGTCTGACCTGGTTTGATCTGGTATACTTCGGTCTGACCTGGTTTGATCTGTTTACTCCGATCTGACCTGGTTTCATATGGTATACTCCGGTCTGACCTGGTTTCATATGGTATACTCCGGTCCGACCTAGTTTGATTTGGTATACTCCGGTCTGACCTGTTTTGATCTGGTATACTCCGGAATGACCTGGTTCATGATCTGGTTACTCGGCGTTTTGGACCTGGTTTATATGCGTAAGTAACTCTTTGGTTCTGACTCTGGTTTTTAGGACTTACGTGGTAAGCTACGCTGGTGCTGACCTGGTTTGGATTGATGGCCTATCACTCGGTTTGACCTGGTTTGATCTGGTATACTCCGGTCTGACCTTGTTTGATCTGGTATAATTCGTCCTGACCTGGTTTGATCTGGTATATTTCGTCCTGACCTGGTTTGATCTGGTATACTCCGGTATGACCTGATATGGCTCATTCTGACATACATATTATAATTATAGTTATAATTTATAAAGCTAAGGAGCGCGCGCCGTAATTTGGCTATTGTCGCCGTCTAGCTGGAGCTACCGCAATGGGGTTTGTCCGTTGACAAGGATGTAGAATGTAGATTGCGCTGAAGGTGCACCAAGCGGCGTTCACCGCCGTTAGCGATAATGCGTTAATGTTACAAGACCTAAATATACCTACGCATATTAAATAGGGTAAACCTTTTCCTTAATTTCAGCCGACCCCCCCCTATTTTATTTTATTTTAGAGCCACTGTTTGAGGGTGTGTCTAAAAGTAGTAACGATGGAAAATGCTGAAGGTTCACGTCTTACGTGGTCTCAATTCACGTCTTATGTGGTCTCAGTTCACGTCTTATGTGGTCTCAGTTCACGTCTTATGTGGTCTCAGTTCACGTCATTATGTGGTCTCAGTTCACGTCATATGTGGTCTCAGTTCACGTCATATGTGGTTGGCTGAGGTCTGTGGTTTGAGTTGAATGCAGCTGCCATTTTGTAAAACAATATCAATTCAGGGTTTGACAAAATCGCCCCGAAGTCAGCCATGCGTGGCGAGCTTGTCAAGGTGTCTGGCTGGCTCCAGTGGGCGATCGGCGAGCTTGTCAAGGTGTTGGCTGGTCCAAGGGGGGCGAATGAACGGCGAGTCGGTTATTGTTCAAGGGGATAGGCTTGCTCCATGTAGGGAGATACGGCGAGCCTTGTTTTTATAGGGGTGGTGTTCTGGAACTGTGCTTTCATGAGAGACGATTCGGCGAGCTTGTCAATAGGTGTCTGGCTGGCTCCAGAGGGCGATTCGGCGCGCTATTGTCAATGGTGATTCTGGCTGGCTCAGATGGGAGGATACAGCGTAGCTGTCCAAGGTGTCCTGGCTGGCTTCCAGAAGGGGATGGGCGAGCTTTGTCAAAGGATATGTCTGGCTGGCTCTTCAGAGGGCGACTTCGGCGAGACATAGTCGAAGGGTGTCTTGGCTGGCTCCAGAAAAAAGGGGCCGGGGGAAAATTCGACGCATCCGTAAGGGCATTTTGGTTTCCAATAAAGGGGTTGGGTCTGGCTGGCTCCAGTGGGCCGATCGCGAGCTTGTTCAAGGTGTCTGATACTGCCGCTCCAGAGCCGGCGATCGGACGAAAGACATGTTGTCATGTGTGTATGGCATGGCTCAGAGGGCCGATCGGCGAGCTCTGGTTCAGGTGTCTGGCTTGGCTCCATTGAGGGCGATCGGCGAGCTTTGTCAAGGTGTCTGGCTAGCTCCAGATGGGCGATCGGCGAGCATTGTCAGAGGGTGAATGTCTGAGCTTGGACTTCCTTAAGATCGGGCCGATCGGCGAAGCTTGGGATCAAGGTGATAGGCTTGGCTTGGAGCTACAGAGTGGGCGATGAGCGAAGTGCATTGTCAAGGAAGTAGAATGCTAGGACTGTGCGCTCTTCAAGTTGGGACGATCGGTTCACGCAGACTTATGTCAAGGTGTCTGGCTGGCTAAGAGGGCGATCGGCGAGCTTGTCAAGGTTTGTTATGCTGTGCTCGCTTAGTAGGGCGATCGGCTGAGCTTGTTTCAACAAGGTTGTGTCCGGCTCGGCTCCGAGGGCGATCGGCGAGCTTGTCAAGATGTCTGGCTGGCTCCAGAGGGCGATCGGCGAGCTTGTCAAGGTGTCTGGCTGGCTTCCAGTGGGCGGATCGGCGCAGCTTGTCAAGGGTGTCTGGCTGGGGCTCGAGGGGCGATCGGCGAGCTTGTCAAGGTGTCTGGCTGGCTTCCAGAGGGCGATCGGGTGGCGAGCGTTGTAAGGTGCTGCAACCGGCTGAGCCACAGGTGGTTTGCGATCGTTGCGAGCTTGTCTCAGAGTGTGCTGGACAGCTCGGCTACCAGTGGGCGAATCGGCGAGCTTGTCAAGGTTGTTCTGAGCTGGGCTCAGTACGGGCGATACGAGACGAGCTCTCGTACAAAGGGTGTCTGGCTGAGCGTCCAGTGGGCGAGATCGGCGAGCTATTGTAAGGTGTCGGCTGGCTCACAGTGTGGGCGATCGGCGAGTTGTTGTCAAGGTTGATACGGCTGGCTCCAAGGTAGGCGACGAATAGGCGAAGCTTGCTCAAGGTGTACTGACTGGCTACCAGTGTAGCCAGATACGACACCGTGACGTCGCGCCTGTGGCTATATACGCTCTTCGGTGGCAGCGCTTTTTCCTTCAGGTGTGCAGTGTGTTGTGCATAAAGAAAAGTCGTTATGACGGTTCTGGGAAAGGGGGTGGGGCTCTTAAATTTCACTCCTCAAATTGCACTCCTCAGACCAAATGTTGTTGACCGGGGGAGGGGGGCTGAGTCGGGTCGTCAGCAGCGTCGCATTTTATCTAGTGTAAATAACCTACAAAATATGGCGTATGAACAAAGTGCTCTCAAAGGTATAATGCATCATCCACATTAGCAAAATTGACATTGGAAGCACAGGTCAAGGTCAGGTCACATACAGCAAAATATATACGAAAGTCACGCAACATATGTTTTATGGGTTACTTACAGGTTATAGAAGCAGCCATTTTCACAACCTAACATCATACGGTCAAGGTCATGTCACAAAAGGTCAAAATTTGAAATGGATCAATCAAAATAAAGAAGGCGTGTTTCTAGGTCAGTTTTGTCTCAGAAATACAAAAGTGGCATTTATTGTCCTGTATCTGATCACTAAAGCCATAAAAGCAACTTAAACAATAATGTCATGAGTGACGTATGCTTGAAAGCCATAAGTCAGTATAAAATAATAATATTGCTTTGTAATTTGGTTTGGATATCCTCCATATTTATTTCTCCAATGTATGTCTCGTTTCTTATATCTTCACAAACATTTGTCAATTTTCACAATTTAATGTGTTTTTTATTTGTATTTTGGGGGTCAAAATCCCAAACATTCAAAATTCTGAGATAACCATTTTTGCTACACTGTAATTTTCATTTCTTATCTTTTTTTGATAAAAACTCACCTTTCTACGTGTTTTCAAATATTTATCGCTTTCCTCCAAACATTGCATGACACGACGTCAATAAATCGCCATTATCTTCCCAAAGTACTACATCAATATCCTATAAATTATACGTCAATATCTATCATGATTTCTAAGTGTTTGAGAAAAAACGGGCGCGGGTTCAGTGGGGAATCCAGGGGGCACCGGGTTGGCATCCCCCACCCCTCAATGGAAATTGGCACCCCTGTGCCGAAGGCGCAATCTGGGCGCCGCAGGCACCCCCAAACCCATGGATGTGCGACCCAAACCCATGGAGGGCGCTCCTAAACACATTAAGGACGCTCCTAAACCCATGAAGGGCGCGCGGCATTCAGAGTTCAAGATACGCCTGCCTGTTGTGACGCATGAGGAAATGGGTGGGGATAGAGCCTGCTGGTAACCGCCGAACCGCAGGTGGTCGTGAACGGGCCTCCGAATATCTCGGAAGCTATGGTAATTAGGAACAAATGGTTAACCCGCGCCCTGGTGGGCCTCCGAGACAACTTCGCCATGGTGGGGGGTTCAAAATGACACCCTGTCTAACTCGAAAACTAAAAGGGATAGAAAGACGCGGAAAACAGCGATCGAAAGCTCTCGACACGTATTTAGTTTCGAAGTTGCAATGAGCATTTTTAGCTCAGGTCAATATTGAGGTCGCCAGAGGTCAACAAAGGTTAAATTTTACAGTTGTTGGACTTCGCTTCGACCCATATATATCGTGAACAATGATAGCTAGGAAAAAAATGTAATCGAACTGGGTGTTGTAACAAAATTGAGCTCAGATCAATAGCTTAGGCTCCAGAGGTTATCAAAGGTCATCTTTTATTTCGGGTATTTTTTTCTGGATAGCTTCTTGTCTAGAAACGATAGAGCAATAATGTGAATACCATCGTGTTCGCCTCTTAAAGGCGCTTTGACACATATATACGGTGACCTGATAAGGTCAACTTCAAAAAAGTTTTTTTTCAGGTTAAGGTCATTTGGTGACCCAGTTTGTCGTGTTGCATATGGGCGACGCGGCCAGTCACGAAAAGCACATTGGTGGCGTCCGCTTGTCTCTATCTTTATTCTATCAATAGTTATTAGCGAATCATTGCTGATGACCTCAGATGACCTCAGATGATCTTGTAGATATCACTGAGCATCAATTGCACATTGGTCATCCATAAAGAGCTAAAATAACATGACTCTGAAAGAATCAGCCTGATCCAATATATATATTATCTGAATAGGAAGCATTTGTTTATCATCCCGTTCACTTATAATGGGGAGGTCAGGCAATTGACCTGACCTTAGGTCACTGATGCAAAAAAATGAGACACGCCAATTTAGGTACTAATGATGTTATGAAATTCTGCAAGTTTCAAATCTTTCGGACAAAAACTAGTTTTGGCACGATCACAAACATTTTGAAATGCAAGTTCACTTGAGGTGACCTGGTAACCTGGCCTGAGACGACCAGAAGTCAAATTTTTAATTAAGTGTGGGCAATCGATGTTCAAAAAGCTGTACAACATTTTGCGGCGCTGCGTGGCACCGTTTTCCCGCTATTCTGGAAGAACCTCAGGGGGGTAAAATGTTCCCCCACCAGGGCGAGGGTTAAAGAAGCAATCGAAAGCTCTTTAAAATGCAACAAACTATTTTTCCTCAGATTTAAGATCAGGTCAATAGTTTATGCTCCAGAGGTCATGAAAGGTCAAAAAGTCTGTTTTTGGTAAAACAGTTTTTCGTGAATAGCATTTCCTCTAAAAAAGATAGGGAAATAATTTTGACGCCATCGTGTTTGTCTCGTCAAGAGGCTTTGCAAAAATATGCATGGTGACCTGTTTAGGTCAACTGATAAATTTGACCCCAGGTCAAGGTCATTTGATAACCCATGTAGGTAATAATGCATATGGGACGACGCGGCTCGACGAGACAAATATATTGGTGTCACCCGATCGTCTCTATCTGCATTATATCAATATTTATTAGCAAAACAATGCTGATGATCTAAAATGACCTCAGATGACCTTGCAGAGATCACTGAGCAACAATGGCATCCAGGTCATCAATCATGAGCTAAAATAACATGATTCTGAAATAATTGGCCTGATCCATTATAAATTATCTGAATAGGAAGCATTTGTATTTTTCGCGTTCACTTATCATATGTTCTGTTAACGGTGGGGCTGATCGTCAGCCATTGAATTATGTGATCGACTTAGATGTCATCAAATTTGATCTCAGTAAATCGGCCTGACATTTGGTTACCGATACCGAAAATCCGAGATAAACCAAATGTAGGTACTGATAACCTCATGAAATATTGCAAGTTTTAAATCTTTCGGAAAAAGACTATGGCTTTGGCACGAACACAAACATTTTTGAGGTAAGGTATTTTGACGTGACCTTGTGACCTGACCTGAAAAGACCTGAAGTCAAAACCTTTTCAAAATGTGGGCAATTGATGCCCAAACAGGTGTACGAAATTTGGCGGTGCTGCGTGACGCCGTTTTTCAGCTACTCCTGAAAAACCAGGGGGCGGAAATCACCCCCCACCCCTGCAGTGCGCGGATTAATGTTGAGTGATTGAATAGTTATTGAATCATCCATGTTTGCCGGTGAATCATGATTGAATCATACATGAAAATTTGAATCATTCAATTTCACAAGTCTGTTGACACGGCGTCACCCTTCCTGACCCAGTCTGACCCAGTCTGACCCAGTCTGACCCAGTCTGACCCAGTCTGACCCAGTCTGACCAGTATGACCAGTATGACACCGTCTGACGCCAGTCTGACCCAGTCTGGACCCAGTTTAAACCTGGGCTTGTTCCGTCACTAGTCTCACCAGATTCGAGTGTAAACCTGGGCTGTTTCAACTGTTGACCTTTTCTGACCCAGTCCAGTTAAACCTGGGCTGTCAACTGTCTGACCCATCCAGATTAACCTGGGCTGTACGTCTGACCCAGTCCCAGTTAACAACCATGGGCTGTCACTGTCTGACCCAGTCCAGTTAAACCTGGCTGTAATCTGTCTGACCCTTCCCAGTTAACCTGTTGCTGTCAAAGGGCCTCGCTAGGAATTTTCACATGGGGGGGCAATCGGATAAAAAATGCTAATGATATGGCTTAGCGCAGGCACATAGCCAGGATTTTTATCAGGGGGGGGGGGCACGTCAGTGGTAGAATCATATCTTCGTTTCCCTGCCAAATTTGTTGACCGAGGGTACCCCCTCGGTCGTAAGCAGAATCGGGTCGGGTCGTAAGCAGATTCACATTTCATCTAGTGTAAATTGGTTTTCTCGGGAAGGGGTGGCATGGCATTCGTTCCCCCTTAGCTTCAGCTACGTCCCTCCTTGGTACCCCAATACATGCATAGGTACGAATGCATGTTAAGTGTGGTAATGATAAAAATACCTAAAATTGTAAACAGAAATAAAAATAGAATAATACATAGCGGAGTAAAAAAAAAGTTCAATTAAAACACGCTCATACATCGGAAGTCCACACATGTGATGTCGATTTATAGATATAGGGAACCGAACAGAACGGAGCAAAAGAGATCCACCGACGCCATAGCTATGGCGTCGGTGGACTCTCTTATGCTCCGTTTCTGTTCGGTCCCCAATCGATTTTCAAAATCCTCACATAGTTGGGACTTCCGATGATGAGCGTGTTTTATATTGAAACTTTTTCTATTTTAGATGTCACTGGTTTAAAGGCTATGATAGCTTTACCAGTACATCTTAAATTGGTCAACATTAACACATTACTGAATGAAGATCTAAGCGAGCTTTACCAGGATAATTTGCTTAATCAGTTCTAACACGGGCTCTGCGAAAGACTTAGTCGTGCCAGAGAAGGCATCATGACGCCCCCTTCACACACACCCACACAGAATTGCAATGAGAATTAGGTAGATTTCCACACCAATGCCGTAGTGCCTCGTCTAGATTCATGTCATACAATTGTAAACTATTGCTGCAGTTCAAAACACCTGTGGCTGTGGTATCGACACATTGACCTTCTTCTGGAGGTGGTGGCATTTTGACGTGCCTGGTGATGACTGAGATGACCTCAGTCAAAAAGAAATCCGACAACTCTGAGGAAATAGGGGCTACCCAACCCAGCTCCAATATAATCGATCGTGTCGGCAAATCTGGTACTCAGACAAATTGTTTGTTCGAGTATGCGGTAAATGGGTTATTCAATCGAATATATGGCTGTAAAGGCCAAGGCGAAACCTTTGGGGCGGGGGGGTGCTGAGGGCCACCAAGAGAGACAACAGCTCAAAACTTTACGAAAGTGAGATAAACATTGCTTCGCCGATAATTCCCCGGTTCGTCGTGCTGATTTATTCAGAGGTTTGTGTAAATGGTATGGTCTTAGAACCTACGAAAATTTTCAAAATTTGTTTTTCCACTGATCACCATGGCTGAACCACGGTATATATACCAGAATTATGATCTACGTTCAAGAAGGAAGACCCAGGGGAATTGCAAAAAAATGTTCTGGCTGCGAAATCCCCAATTATCAAGCGATAAAACACAACTAATCGGAGGTGCCTTTATTGAAAATGGGTGGAAATCACTTATGTTATTTATTCGTTAAAGGTTTCTTGGCTTTTTATACTTTTGAAGTACTTGCGTCAATTTTTCCTGATTTCAGCGGCTTTGTGGGCTTAAGACTTCTTTACCTTTCTGGATCAGCACTTGGCAGAAAAATAAGGGAAAGTGAAAAGCACTCTTTTACGGGAGCCAACTCAACATATAGAGGCACCGACGGCCACCCCAACGTAGATTAACCCTACTTCCCTGCGGGCGGCCCACGCAATTACGTTAACCGGGGGGGGCAGATTCTGCCCCCAGGAGATCTCGAGAACCGCTCAGGATTCGATGGGACGAACACCATTCGTTTCGTCGTGACAAAGTCGTTCTTTTTGGACCCCGAAATTGCTTTTTTGTTAAAAAATGGGGGCCAGGGGAAAAAATACAACATTTTGGTGTCTTTTGAAAGATAATTGTGGCCATGTGATTTGACCGATTTGCATGCAAAAAGCATTTTTGAGCTTCCAATGTCATGTTCTTAAATGTGTAAAAGGGATAAGTACAAAAAATGAAAAATCATAGGCGTACTCAGGGATACAAATTGGGGGATTTTTGGATACAAAATTTGTACTTTTCGCTTAGTGTTGGACGGTTGAGAAACGTCACATGTGGGCTTTGTTGCTGTAATTTGTTTCATTTAAACAATTTGATAGCGGGATTGCAGGTAAACAAGTGCGGGGCACCAATGTGCGGAACGCCTTTTATCATCTTGCTTATTTGAGTTGGGCCTAAATTGGACGAGAGTAATCGCCTCCATTATGTACCGGAGTTTTGCCTCTGCCCCAAATATGTATAATCAATTTATGTATGATGTTATAAAGATCGACTTTAGTTTTCGGACGTTTTTTAGTTCCACCGCAAACTCGAAGGAAGTATGTGAGACTACGAGTTAGTAGCCGCACAACAGGGGCAGTTTCCCTGAACCGCATTCGTAACACCAACTCTCAAAACATGACCCTGGAGCCGCCTCGCAAGCACATTTTTTCAAAATTTCAAATAGACTACGGCTCAGTCTCACATTCTAGGAAAAAGCCGAAAAATTTATCACAGACACGATAGAGTATATGGTTCAGAAGTAGGCGAGTGGGAAAAACAACCGGGGGCCGACATACTGCACCCCGCAGGGAATAGGGTTAATCCGGACACTCTGGGTGCGTTACCCCAATTGTTTGAACCGACAGCGAAAGAAAGGGCGAGGTATGTCGCACTCAAGACTCTCCAAAGGCTCACGCTGGTAGCTTTAAAACGTACTATATTTTAATATGAAGTTTGCAACTGCTTCAGTGGTTTTTATATACTTTACAGACCGTACAATCGTATGTTACCTACCAACTTTGTCCCACTATGGGCAAAATTTGGTCACTGGGGAGGGAGCCAGCAGTCACTGTGAGGGGCATTTGCTCCCCCATTAACATGCTGTCCGCGGCTATGCAGTACAGTAAAAAAGCGTCAGGTGACTGAAGAAATTTTGCATAGGCTATCCATGTACCATATATAACATTCTTATGCTCGCTCGTGTCGAATTAATTCGTTTTCACTGCGTTGCCCACGTGGGCAAATCAGTTCCACTGGGGGGGTGGACAATCGCCTTCAATGGTGGGGCAATTGCCCCCCCCCAGTAACTGTTTGTTATCCGAGGCCTGCTCGCAACTGTCTGACCAAGTCCAGACGCCCCAGTTAATTGCCTGGGTGTACTCTGTTGACGCAATTCGACCTGAGTGTCAATTGTTCAGGTCTGTCTTTGTTTCTCGGTTTACAGGCGTTCCCCAGCGCGGCTCCGGTTATCTCTCGCGTCTGTCTGTCGCGAGGTGAGTCTTCCTGAGAGGGCTNCCGTGTCGACGGCAGCGACTGCATTTAGATGCGGGCCAGATTGGCCGGCGGCCGGCGACGGGCGGCGGCGATAGTCTCTAAAAGGCTGCAGTCGCGCGTCGACACGCCGCCACTGGCAAGTGCCTCTATAGCCGGCGCACGTTCTCCGGCCCCGAACACGGCCGCTGAACGTAATGGAATTATGCGGCGCCGCCACTCGGCTGAAATTAGGCGGCGCCGGAGAGCGGTGTGCTGGTAGAAGAGGGTGGGTGTGAACTGGGAGAGATCAGAGCAGAGCGCAGGGGCAGGCGGCCGGCTGTCGTCGGATTTGTAGTCGGGAGGCGCGCAGGTGAGACGGCACTCAGCCGCCTGCCTGTCTCAGACGCGACGTCACGGCGGCCCGTGGTCCTGATCACTAGCATTACTGAGGGCGGGCAGGTCAGCCGAGGTCAACTGGCGTGGACGAGTAACGGACAGGGCTCGGACGGAGATTACAGGGATGTGGCGGCGGTATTTGCATTTGCGTCGGGATTATGATGGTGTGACAGGTTTGGTATCGGGGTGCCTGCTCTATTTGGCGTTTGATTCGTGGTATATCTTGTGGCCTGTGGTTTATATTCCTGTCGTTGTTAGCCGTTCTATTCTGTTGGACTCTTTCCCGTTCCTGGAATGCGAAATGTGCACAAACTATGCGGTAGGCTCAGACATTGACAAGCCATTTTCCATCTCTTTTGTCTACGCTCAAACTTTATTCACCACACTTGATTTTCGCAAGAGCGTCAACACGTAATCAGGTTTGTCTTCCGTCGAACTACAACACAAAATGAGCCTGCTGCAAGGCTGGTGATTTTTTTCCAGCCCCAGCAGGAGCGGCGGATAAACTTCGAGCTGAGCCACGGCTCTGGCGACTTCGCCAGCTGTCGCGAGGAGCAGCTTCGAAGCTGCAACTACCGTCTCGGCCGCTCGCTCGGCGCATTCAATTTATCGCAGTGACGTCGTAGGCGGTTAATTGAAACACATTACGAAATTATGCATGCTGCAGCGGGCCAAGCCATGGTGCAAAAGCACTAATCACATTAGCTGATCCTTTTGATACGACCACCAAGATAACAGGTTGCGAAAACGCCGGTAATGAATGTGATCGTCGTCGGCGGCGTCTGTCCGTGGCCGTTTCGGCTGGCAGTGCCGCTGCTGATTCCGCAGCGTCATTCGGAGCGCCGTCCGGCCGGGCCCAGAGCTCGTAACGTCCATCTCCGCAGCTCGGAGGTGACCGGGGAGTATCGACTCTGACCGGACCGCATTAGCACACGTTCGTCCGTCACGCGCCTCCGTCACGTCCGTCACGTCCGTCACGTGCCGACACAGCTCACCGTTGGAGAGATCTGGGCAGCAGCGGGGGCCGGCGGTGGCGGCGGGGATCGTCCAGTGACAGGCAGTCGGATCGTCCAGTGACAGGCAGTCGGATCGTCCAGTGACAGACAGTCGGATCGTCCAGTGACAGGCAGTCGGATCGTCCAGTGACAGGCAGTCGGATCGTCCAGTGACAGGCTTCGATCGTCCAGTGCAGGCAGTCGATCGGCCATTTGACGCATGTACGATGTCCAGTGACAGACAGTCGGATCGTCCAGTTGACAGGCGTTCGGACGTCCGTGAGCAGTCGGATCGTCCAGTAAGGCAGTCGGTCGTCCAGTGACATACTCAGTCGAGTTCGGCAGTGCAGGCAGTCGGTCGTCAGTATAGGCAGTCGATCGTCCATGACAGGGCAGTCGGAATCGCAGTCGACAAGACAGTCGGACCTCGTCCAGTGACAGGCCGAGTCGATCGTCCAGACAGCAGTCGGATCGTCCGTGACAGACAGTCGGATCGTCCATGTGACAGGCGTTCGGGGGGGACGGGCCAGTGAAGGCAGTCGGATCGTCAGTGACAGCAGTCGGATCTCCAGTGACAGGCAGTCGGATCGTCCAGTGACAGGCAGTCGGATCGTCCAGTGACAGGCAGTCGGACGGACGGACGCCGGAGGGTCGCGCTGCTCCGGCGGTTAATCACGCCCATCATGCAGCGGGTGCAATGACCGCACCAAGGAGCCATGCGTCGCGTCGCGCACTGTAATATCACCAGCGGGCCGCGCGCGGTCTAATGGAGATCCGCCCATCAGCAGCGGCACCTCCACCGTCACTGTCACCCCGAAGGCGGTAACTCACCCATCTCGCATGCACACTGCAGCGGCGGCAATTTTCTTGTCATTTCCGCGGCCGCTACCGCCAGTGCATCAGCCAAAATTGGCCGATTCTTAACAAGAAGAGGATGTGGGACATAATTTAGAGAGTAACAAGGCAGTAAACATGCTGTGAACTGTTGCAACTGCGGTGCGGGAGGCGCGCCGCGCCGCCCTCTCGCCGCAACGGCCGGCGGGTCCGGTATTAAGGAACATTGCGGCGGCCACAACCTCCGGCGCCGCGCCGCTGGCCTGCAGCCGGCCGACGCCGCACTAAATCGACCGTATTTACATTGCCTCAATCAGAACGCCGCAATTAGAGGCCAGTTAGCATGGCGGCACAGCGCGGCGGCGAGCAGCAGCGGCGAGCGGCGGGCGCAGCGGCGCGGCGGCGGCCATCGCGGCGCGGCCGTAACTCGGCGGCAAACGAGGCGCGGTCGCGGCCCACCCGGCGCGGTTTGCATGTGACGGCGCCGTCCAGCGGCCGGGAACGGGCCGGGAACGGGCGATGCCGCGCCGTGATCGTGGCCAGACGACCTGGCGGCATGATCGAGGGCTAACAAGAGCCGTGCTGAGCGATCGCTGCTCACCGCCGCCTCACCGGCGGGTCGGCAGGGTGGAGCGATGACATGCGGGCGGGTCGGCGGAGATGTGGAGGCTCAAACTCAGGCGGGAGGGTTCAGGGGGGGGGGGCGTTAAGTCCGGTGAGGAGGATGTTGGAGGCTTGCAGTCAACAGGGGTCGGTGTGGGAGGCTCACGAATCGGCGAAGTATGAGGATGACTAACAACAGCGAAGAGATAATTACCACAGTAAGGCTATCGGGAGGCAGGTAGAGGCAGTCGGGAGATAATTACCACAGTAAGGCTATCGGGAGGCAGGTAGAGGCAGTCGGGAGATAAAATACGAGCGGGGTTCGACCATTCCGGAGAGATTTAGGATCAGCATGGCAAGTTGTTTCATGCAGTATCATGTATATGATAATGCCTTCCAAACACTGAGACAAAGTTCATTGGCTGTAAATATGTTTGGCCGGATCACATTACAAAGAATAAGCTGACTGCATACAGAGAGCTTTTGTCGCTCATGCAATATACTTCAACAAGCTGCAATAAATGTCCGAATCTTATGGACACGTGTGCAGCCTAGTGCTGAACGCAATCCCCCGGTAAACTTAGTCGGAACATAGTGCTCACTCATAGAGAACACGAAGCGCTGCAGATATGACGCGATGCTTCAACCAAAAGCCCACAAGCACATGTCATGACGATAACAATAGCACTAGCGAGTGTTTTACATGGCCCGGCATACCGCACGGAAACAGAACCAACGACCACGTCACCCTATTACACCGTTTGCATATCAATGCCCAATGCATTGTGTTTGACTTTCAACAAGCCGAATGATTGACAAGAATGCTGTCGGACATGCATCGGTTCGAAATAATTGCCCTGAAACTATTCGAAACAAGCTTGGTGCATCCATAATGCATTTTCTACACACAAGCAGCAGAATCCAGCTGTCAGATCGTTGGATAAATATGCCAGATATCGGGGTACGTCTCGACCCAGGCACGCGACGTTCCTCTCGAGCTGGCTGGTGGTCAGTGGCCACAGAAAACCGGCCCGAACAGAGCCGAGACCGGTGATACCGATCGGTGACGGCGGCACACATTCCGGCCCCGAATGACATTAAAACCCGCCGTCAAATCGGCTAACTGTCACGGCGCCGGCTGATGGCGTTCCTGATCATGCGTCGCTGTCTTGTATCCAGTCCGGTTAGAAATGAGTCAGAGATACCTCAGCTAGTATCGGTCAGATACCTAGCACGAACGGGTTCGGACAGGGGCGTCACCACCGGGGGGAGGGCCCGGTCCTCTAGCTCCGATCAGAGCTTCCTACACAGATTCGCAGGATTTTAACATTAGGCCCCCCGCTCCCAAAACCCCTGGCTGCCCCTTCCCACTCCAAATTTTGTGGGGACGCCACTGAGTACAAATATATATTCCGTCGATACCGGCGAATCTTTTTTTGGATTACTT
This sequence comes from Semibalanus balanoides, assembly GCA_014673585.1. NCBI lineage: Eukaryota > Metazoa > Arthropoda > Thecostraca > Balanomorpha > Balanidae > Semibalanus > Semibalanus balanoides. Next base: position 336,855 of record VOPJ01005493.1, read on the forward strand.
GATACATTCTTCATGATAATTGTCATAATTCAAATTCATAAATCTCCAACAACGTTCTCAAATCTGCTCTGCTCTTTATGAGAAAACCCCGATTTACGCAGACTTCCCTCTCTAATGAATAATTGTAGGTTTGTTTCGCTAGTCCCCTAATGAAAACACATAGTGGCGCCTTTAATTAACAGCCCAAATTTATGGACGAGTTCCGGGTCATTAATCCTCTCTTAGTCACCGGTCCAAACCTAATTTCGCATTTCTCTTCAATCTCACATGTAACCCAGCGCCAAAACCATTGCGCGACACAAACTGCCAACACATCACGGAGTTGTGACTACCCTTCTCTTTTATGGACGATGCCATCTTCCTGTTGCTTCTCCTGCGCCAGCCCAGCCAGTCTCAACGGCTACCACTGTCCTCTGCTTCAGCCCGGTCTCCACACTCCGGACAGCCAGACAGCCAGACAGCCAGACAGCCAGACAGCCCAGGACCACGATCACGGACACACACACACACTAGCCAGACAGCCAACAAGCCAGAAAGCCAGACAAGCCAGGGACAGCCAGACAGCCGAGAGCAGTCAGACAATGCCAGACAGCGCGATAGACACCAGACAAGGCCAGACAGCCAGCCAGACAACCAGACAGACAGACAGACAGACAGACAGACAGACAGACACGCTTCTCAGAACAGAACCGCCAGATAACCGCCGCAAAAATCCCTCTTTCACAGAGTATTCCCGGCAAACGGACATTAATTTCCCGTCGAGATGACGCGATAGCTTTAATGACCGGATCACCCAGTCACGCTCCCCCTCTCCCCGGCGCGGCGGCTGGGCGCCGCGCCGGCGGCCGCCGCTTCGTCTGCGAGGCACTGAACCCGCGAGGTCTCTGGCGGAGTGTGAGAAGTGAGGTTGGGTGCGTGAAGGTGTGAGGGTGGTGGCGGGGTGAAGGGGTGAGAACGTGGGGGAAGAGGGGTGACGGTGAGGGTGGGTTATGGGTATAAGAGTGGGAGTTAAGTCAGGGTATGAGGGTGTGAGGGTGTGTGTGAGGGGGTAAGATGCGAGGTTGATGGTGGTAGTATAAACTGTGAGGGTGGGTATGCGAATGTGTAAGGGAATGGGCAGAGGGGAGGGTGTGGGGTGGAGAAGGGACAGGGTGGAGCTCGTTACGTCCCCTCTACCTGCAGTTGGCCAACTTCGCGGACCGTTTTAGCGCGGTGGGGCGGCTCCATCCATCACGCTGCTGCAAGGCGACACGGCACTGACACATTGCCGAGAAAAACGGCCGTAATGACCGACCGACCCAACCCACACCGACCCCCGACCGCTGCGTCGGCCTGTGACTCAACCCGAAACGCCGACCGCCGACCGCCCGACCACCCCGACCGGCCGACCGCTCCAGGCTCCAGCCACCGCCCTTCGTGGCTCACGACCCGACCGGTCCACTCCGACCTAACCGTCCCGACCGCCGAGTGCCGACCGGGCCGACCGGCCCGCAATCCGAATGGCCCGCGACCCCGCCCTGACCAGCCGCGACCGGACCCGGTCTGTCTGAAGTGACCTGAGCGGCGGTGTGGCCGGTCCGTTCAGAACTGGTTCGTGTGTACCGTGCCGGACTGCAGATCACTATCACCCGGCGGACCAGGCCGACCACCTGGCGGGCTCCGTGGCACGGTCCGGGTCAGGACACGAAGCGGTGGCCGGCAGCGGCGCACTCTGGCACCAGTGAATTATGAGTGCCGCGAGCTGACCGCTACTCTGTGCTGTGCCGCGCCTTGCAGAGCTGTGGCGAGACGTGCGGCCGTGCCGTGCCATGCCGTGGTGAGACGTACCGCCGTGCCGTGCTGTGGTGAGACGTACTGCCGTGCCGTGCCGTGCCGTGGTGAGACGCACCGCCGTGCCGTGCCGTGGTGAGACGTACCGCCGTGCCGTGCCGTGCCGTGGCGAGACGTACCGCCGTGCCGTGCCGTGCCGTGCCGTGGTGAGACGTACCGCCGTGCCGTGCGGTGGTGAGACGTACCGCCGTGCCGTGCTGTGGTGAGACGTACTGCCGTGCCGTGCCGTGGTGAGACGTACCACCGTGCTGTGCCGTGCCGTGGTGAGACGCACCGCCGTGCGGTGGTGAGACGTACCGCCGTGCTGTGCCGTGCCGTGGTGAGACGTGCCACCGTGCCGTCGGATATGACATTACGCGGAGCACGACCGTGGTACGTGTACGAGTCCCGTGGGACAAGCGTGTGACATATGCTGGCGAAGTGCAGGTGATTCAACGTGGAACACTAATGCACGCACATATGTTCAGCGCAAATGGACTCCTCTTAAACTCACGTAACGATGTGGGAGCGATGTGAAAAAGGCTAACTAGCTACCCACCCGACCATTGCACTTCCTTCGCTGAAACACCTGTCAGTCCAACGGAGACCCATCAGTGATCCTGCAAAATGAACCGTCTCGCACCTGGCTAAAAGCCTACGGATGCTATTACGCACCATCACCATTTGCCTTGACTGGCGGAAGTACTAGCCGGTTGTCTGACGAGGTGCAGCTTCGGCTACGATGATGATAAACACATGCTGGCGTAGGCGATGCATGGTGGTTATCTTCTCAATGAGCGGGCGGCATCGCGGCTCTGAGACGGCAAGACACGCTGCAAACTCTGATGAACGAAGCGGCAACTTTTTTGAACATTCATTTTTCTTTCTCGCAGCTCTGACGTCTTCGCGATAAGCGGATAGTATTATTCATTTCGCACTCGGCAAAACATGTCGTCGGGGAATTTGAAATGCAGTGGGATGGGTAAGCTTTTTATCTGTCAACTCAGCGCGCCGCTCCTACTTTTCAGAATGAGCTCCTCTCGCGACAAGCCTCGGAAGGAATCACACAGAGTGAACCAACCAGATCGTTATGTGGATGTTTTCCCGGAACGCTCTTAAGTATCGAAGAGCCGTCCATCTTCCGATCATCCAAAATGCATCGCCACCTCCGTTCCGCTAAAACTCAGTAAGTGCCCAAACTTAGGCCAATCAATCTACAACGCCCACTCGACGAACCAGGTTTAATGGACCCAATTGCATTGTCCGCAGAGAATGCCAAGCAGCACTGGCGAAACAGTTCGGACGCCCTCGACTGCGCCCCCTGGCCCCCTGGGAGCGGCAGCCGGACACGAGCTGCACTCTGAGCGGTTCCGTAAGCACCGTCAGCACCGTCAGCGCTTCCTCGTGAGCACCATCAGCGCTGGACAGCACCGCGCGGCTGGCGACTCTCACAAACAAAAACTGGTAAATAAAGCCGACAGTGGCGTCGGCGGCGGCGGCGGTGGAGGCGGCCAGTGTCAGGACAGAAACTAATACCGCCCGGCTGACGCGGTGCCCGGTCTTTTTACTGGACGGTCCGTCACTCCACCAAACACACAGCCGGCGGCGCATCTGTCAGCGTGTGGCGGCGTGCGGCGGCGCAACTGGAAGAAACAACGCAAAGGGAAACCATCCTGTTGATATGTCGAGATTCTTGTACTGTCCCGTATGTGATGAAACTAATCGCAGCGCCTATTTGTTAACTTTCAATAGCAGTTTTCACGAAGGATTTATTTTTACCCGGCAGTACCCGGTAGTACCCGGTAATATTTGTTCATGAATTTGATTATACAATGAAAACTAACGGAAAATTTTGCATTGTAAGAGCAGATAATTGTACATGAATTAATAAAGTTTCAATTGATACCAAAAATATCTGGGAAAAGCCGTGTTCCTAGACTCAATTACCCAAAACGCACGAAATATTACCGGGTACCACCGGGTAAAAATAAAATCTCCGTGAAAACGGCTTATAGATGTTGGTGATTTTAGATTTAACTTTAAGGGACCACAAATAATTGCATATAATATGTATTGGACTTATATGATATACACATGGGTAAACCTTTATACATTCACCGACTATCCTCATCCATCAATGTTTTCTTCCTGAAATTCTACCCTGAATCATACCTACATCTCAGCGAGAAACAATAGGGATGCAAGAAGGAACAACATCAGGTATACGCTCGCACATGCCCAGGCGCCGGAAAAAGTGACACGGTCAACACGGCACAAAGAGCGTGGCAAAACACACGGTTTGCGCAAAAACACGGCGTCGGTGACAAATCTCAGCTCATCCCAGGCGCATGTTCAACACCCAGCCCGAGCGAAACTCGGTGAGCTGACAAATGTCCCGAGCACACGCCTGTGGGTAGCGAGGCACTGCGCCAGAATCGCCCAACACAATGGGAGAGAAGCGCAACCTACCGGAGAAGAATTAAAGTGATAGATTTATAGCAAGTAAAAATGATGCATGCCCCAGCACTCCATCGCATTCCGCGATGAAACTCTGCAGACCGTGCGGTATTTTAACGCAGATTTTGCCACGCTATCTCGGTCCGCTTTCCCAGGCTGATGCATTGCGTCATTAATTAAGCCATTACACAATGCCTATGATGATAACAAAAGGTGCAACGATAAATCAGGATTGGTTGTATGAATCAGCGAGGACGCAGCTCGTGATGAATACTATGGAGATGGGTCAGAACGGCCGAGCTTTCATCGCTGCTGCCGGCTTATCTATAATGACTCTCACAGGCCCGGGGATAGGCAGAAAACCCATCAGTGACACACCAGAGTGACGGACACATTACTGCGTGCTGCTAGGAACAGACCACAATGGTTCTCCAAATGGGATAGTAATACAAATTTGGAGACGCAAGTACATACGTCGACTTTTCTGCGAAGCTTTGATATCGCAGTGCCAAAAATGTCGTGGCTCCCTTAAAGGTAACTGTCGGATCTGCCCAAAGTGGTTCAAAGTTGAAATTGGCTCTGATTGTGCTGTCAAATGTGAATTGATGATTGTGACCGGCGAGACCTATCATACCTATACTTAATCCCAAAACAAAGTTTTCCTTGAATTCATACTTCCAAGTTAAGGAAGGGCAACGTTGAACTTTTGCTGCTTTTGAACACCTTCATATCCCAATATCTCAGCCTAAATAACCTGGAGTATTATTAACGCATCGCAGACAAATGAAAGCAGCGCAAACCTGTGCAATTATCTTTGATGAGTAACGTAAAAACAAACGGAAATGGTTTAACAGACCACATAGCTTCGTCCACTTTTCTTTCGCAATTTAAAATGAGAACCAAACGGTATTTACTTCCTCCAAAAACGAAATTTTCCTTTGATTAATACTTTCAAGGTAAGGAAGGACAACGTTATAACTTTTGCTGTTTTCGAACACCTTCATATCCCAATATTTCAGTCTAAATAACCTTGAGCATAGCAGACAAATGAAGGCAGCGCAAACCTGTGCAATTATCTTTGATGAGTAACGTTAAAAGCAAACGGAAATGGTTTAGACCACATAACTTCGTCCACTTTTCCTTCGTAATGTAAAATGAGAACCAAACAGCATTTATGTCATATGAGTCCTACGGTGAGAACTTGATGTTAATCGTGGGAACTTCCAAGCTTTGTGGAGAAACCGTCCCAAAATAAGTACTGTTGCCATGGGTTCATTATATACAGGCAGTGGAAGTACAACATATGCTTCCAAACCTTCAATACCATGAATTTTAAAATGTTAGCGTAAATCCGTATTATATACCAGGTCCGTATTATTACGTGCATGCCGGCAATCGCACAACAATGGCAAAAGCGGCCATACGATACTGGACGGAAGTGGACGGAAGCTGGACGGAAGTGGACGGAAGTGTGGACGGAAGTGAGGACGGAAGCTGGATAGCGGACGGAAGGTGCTATAAATGTACGCGTGAAAGCTGTCACCCAGCCGAGCACCAATACACTACTGACCGGCGGGTGTTGCCGGAGCGGCTACACTGACCCCCACGTGACGCCATCTCACCTCGCGCCGACCCCAGACCGGCGGGTCGGCGCGGTGATCGCTCCCTGCCGCCACCCGGCGCCCCGCCTAATTCCCGGTAATTAGATCAGTGTAAACTCGATTTGGCGCGGCCGCCCGCCGCCGCCTCCGACGGCGCCGATCTGGCCACGCGCGCTTTTTGCAAGCGCATCATTAATCTACAGCCAGGCGGGAATCGCTGCTGTCCCGCCGGGCGGTCGAGGAGCGGGCGACGGAGGCGGTCGAGGACGGTCGTAGGAGCGGGGTCGAGGAGCGGTCGAGGAGCGGGCGAGGAGCGGAACATGTACGGCGTACGCAATCAAACCACCACCACGCGCCCCACCGCCCCACCGCCCCACCGCGCCCCACCGCCGCCGCCACCGCCGCTGGTGTCGGCCGTCGATGAGCGATATTCATCGGGCGCATGTGATTGATATTCATGGCGGTCTGACAACTCGTTAGTGGTGCTGTAACATAAGCCCGCGGTGGAGAGACGCCAGACGAGGCGAGCTGGTGATAATCCACGGACCGAAAGCGATGTGCGTCGGAGGGGGGCGGGGGGGTTAGGATAGTGGTGTGTGTACTCATCAGGATGCATGCTACCGCGAGTGTGATGGGAGAAAAGAGTCAGGGATCATGGGGAAGAGGAAGGACAAAAACAGACCAGGATAACGACAAATTTGCGCATTATTGTTTTGGGGATAAGGAAAAAAATACTAACAAGTAAGCTATGTACAGGGTCTTTCAATATAAATGTATTTTTTGATTTGCCAATTTGAAGCATTTAAATTGGATTAAAATATATAAATTTGGTATCATCTGGTCGAGTAAATCCGGACATTTTGTTATTTAGCCATTTTTAAGGTGGTTTGTTGCATTCAAACAAGTTTTGGAGGACTTTCCCGCAGGATATCAAATTCGATTTTGCTTGATTTTACGGGAAAACCCGTGAGCAATAATTAAACAATTTTTTGCACACGTCAGAACTGTATTTAAACATGTACGTTCACTGTTGGTGACTTTAACAGTGTTCACGATCACTGTTCACTGAAACTAGTTTCCTACAGTTTGGTCAAAGCTATGTCCTCGCAAGGCGTGCCTCTCGAGGGTGACAGGGCCTTCGCTCGCCAGCGCAGGTGCGCACAGCCCTCGACTCACTTCCTGTTTCTTCCACTGAAATCAGCACTGGCCTCATAAAACATTGCCTTTAGGTCCTCTTAGCGATGCTGGTGTTCATTTTGTGTAGATCCGCCATGGAATGGCGTCACAGAACATAAGTCCAACGGAGAGAGGTCAGGGCTGTTGGCAGGCCAAGGGTGCGCAGTTGAGGCGACTGATGATACGTCGCCGAACTTCGTCTTGCAGGCAGCTTTTTTGCGGGCCACCGTGGTAGAATGGGTGCACCGGTCTTGCTGGACCAGTAGCTCTTTCTGGCTGGGGACTGGGGTTGGTTGCAAATATCTCGCGCAAGAACAAAAAAATATATTATGCACGTGCCACTAGTTCAAAATTCACGTGGAAACATATCCATCCTCGGTTCATCCTTCCCGACTATTTTTTGCTGCAAAATCAAGCAAAATCGAATTTGACATCCTCTGGGAAAATCATCCCAAACTTGCTCGCATGCAACAAACCACCTTAAAAATGGATAAATAACAAAATGTCCAGCTTAACTCGACCTAATGATACCATATTTATCTATCTTAGTCTATTTTATATGCCTCAAATAGGCAAATTAAAAAATACATTTCTATTGAAAGACCCTGTAGTAAGCTAGTAAATTAAAGCAAGTTACCCCACGGACGCATCACGCATCCTGCAAACACAAACTAACTGCCCGGCTGTTAAATGAGCGGCGCGGCTGCTGATCGCCGGCCGCCGCCATTTTTCAACCATGCGCCAGCCGACGGCGAAACAAACTTGGAGCGATAACTCGGCTCCGAAAAAGTTTATATATTGCGCTTCACAAATTACCATTTGAAAGCGTAGCAGCTGACGCGTGCGCTAAGAAAAGTTTGTTTATAGCCGCCGGGCATCGTATCAAGGATCAGATTAAAGTGCGCCAGGGAAAATAAACACTCTGGCGTTCATGCTGTGTGAAGTTTGAAGCACGCAGAGCTCCAAAAGTTTGCCGAGGGAACTTTTTCAACAAGCAAACACTGTACTGGATGTGGTTGTGATATTATTGACACAGTACTGGATGTGGTTGGGATATTATTGAATCAAAAAAGTTGAAGACCAGTTACAACGGTGAAAGTTAACGACATTTGATATAGCATGTATCTTATGTTCGTAACAGGAGGGTGCTTTGCAGGTACGTAGCCAGGATTCTTCTCAGCGTGACATGTCATTGGTAAAATCCAATTTCGCTCCTCAGCCAAATGTTGTTGACCGGAGGGGGGGGGGGGCTCAGGTTGTCAGCGGGATCGTATTTTATATTAGTATAAATTTAGTTTGCTCAGGGGAGGGCGTGGCCCCCTTGCCCCTCCCCCACCTCCCTTTGCTACGTCCCTAGTACTTTGACGTTACAGACCAGTTATACGGTAAACCTATTTCAGGGAATCCCTCCAATGCACATTCTGGCGAGCTTCTAAGGAATAAAATTATACGTTTAAATATCAACAGATTTATAATCCCAAAATGCATTGAATGTGGTTTAGCCTAAGCGCAGATCCAGGATAACAGTTGAGGGCATATTTGCTAATTTAAATTTTTACGATCCCGAGTCAGATTGTATTGCTTTTTAACACAAGCATGGCAGATCAACTGGGTAGCCAAAAGTCTAGCCGACAACTTGGCTGTCTGAAGACTGAATCTCAAGCAACGTACCTATCGAAAATTGTATTTCCTATTCTCAGATATCAAGATCACACAGGAGAAATGTTAGCATGGGTTTAATGAGTGTAACTTATGCAACATGACCATTAAAATCGGATCGATCCCCTATCTTTTTCTTGAACACCTGAAATTCTAAGAAGGTGGGGAAAACATAGCACATAGCAATGTCTTCTCAATATCTTATAATATATTATACGTCAAATGAAGCAGGAAAGCTCACCGCTCGTAGGCCGTGGGCACAGCAGCAACCACGAGTTCCACCTGAAGTTATACATTCTACTGTACATTCAAATATTCAGTTAGATCAAACAACAAGCGGTGAATGTGACGACAAAATAATGAAATCGATGGACAACGTCTACAATCGCCTGTCAACACATCAATAATGCTTTGCATCTATGGTCACGCCAGACATTTTCGAAAGTACGATAACAAGCACCAAAAATAATGAAACAATAGAGCCAAACACAATCAGCGGGCCAATCACAATTTATCGGTTTACGAGCATAGCGGATTCACCATAGATGGAATACCTGTTCAGCCAAGCCCTGATGACGTCACATTTACACGACTGCACCAGTGACCAGTAGCTCACGATCAAATGACAAATCGCTGACATATGACTGCACTGGCGAAAAATGCCGACTTTTCCAGCAGCACGACGCTGCGAACCCGCCGTCACAGCATAGCGTGTCATATGTGACGCCAAGCTCGACTGACAGACGGCGGAGACCTTGTTGGCGGGACAGGTAAGACAGAGACACCGGCACCGTACTTGGTGGTCACTGGGGGAGGTCGCAGCACCGCCCACCGCCCACCGCCCACCGCCCACCGCTGAGAAAGCTACAAACTCGGGTAAATCCAACAGCTGGCTGTTACTGAAGGTTATAGGAGTCAGTTCGCTGCAAATATTGTTCATTATAGTGATGTTTATGCATTCAGACCTCGTGCAATATTCTCTACAACGGAGCCAAATAAACACCCTGCTTGGTGATGTTTGGGGCTTAAGGGTGCCGCAACTATACAATATCACCACAGGGTGATATGGCGCTCGTTAACTGCTTTTTAACGGATGTTTCATCACAGGAAGATAAAGACATACAAATGAGTCTCTGGCTCCCGTTGCAACCCCAGTTCAGAATCTTCGTATTTTTCGCAACAGACCATTCCTTTAGCGGCGCAGAAGTTCTCAAACAGCCTGAAACGGATCAGGTTAACCTCCTCTCGCGAATTTTGTGCTATACGAATCACCGAGTTATGTGACAAACAAAGTAATGCGTACACTGTACGCCTGTTATCTGCTGAGTTTGAACAGCCGGAGTGGGTGTGCAGCTGTGCGACGCACACGAAGTCCAGTCCAGCGTCGGTATACGCATTCCACCGCACCGCGCCGTACATCACCAGTCGATCCCCCTGCAGGATTACACTCAGTGCGAGCCCATTAGTCCACTTTGCAGCGGTGGAATGCCACCGCGGCGGTGTGTGTGTAATACTACTCATTCTAAACTGGTACATACGTACAAATGACAGTGATCTGTAGGGAACACACAGCTATTAACATGTCTGCGCTGTTCCTGCAGTATGGGGATCTTATCAACGCTGATAACGTGAGCACATTTCCTCCGCTGGCCGTATCGTAGACTGCGCTTCTGGAAGGCTGTCAATCATGATCTGCTTTCCGTTGCGCCGCTGCAGGCCTTTCAGGTTCCTTCCAGCTGACTAGGCATCGCTGCATATTTGCAGTCGGCCCCGGGCGGTGGCTGCGCCAAAACGTTCGCGATTTCCCTAAACAGCGGCGGAAACAGCTATTGAGGCTCGCTCAGCCGGCTCACAGGCGGTCGCGGAGAATGGGGCCGAATTTCACACTGCTTACCTCTACAGTAGAAGCTAGCGTCTATGGAGCAGAAATGGCGAGCCGATAAACATGCAAGATTGTGCCGCGACATGATGGTCTTTTTGCTCTGTGAGAGCTACCAAATGACAGTCATTTTATTTCGTGCAGCTGAAACCGGTGCTGGATTGGCTAGATTTGTTGTCTTTTCGTGATACTTCAAACCAGCACGGGAAAAAGATAGCGTATCGATGTAATAAAAAAGCAGCAAATACTTAAGTTTGTTTTAAGGCTATCTAGTGGACAGCGTTCCTAGTCAAGTCAAGATTGGGCTTGGATCATGAGCTTCTGGAACTTTTATTTGGCGCACAACAACGACGGCGTTACCGATGTTACAACTTACAACACTGACAGTAGTAAAGGTATATATGGGCGCCATAAAACTTAATCGTTGCGGCGCCATTAAAGCCCCAATCATTATCGTCATCTGCAGCAAAGGTTTGCAAGTCATTCCGTCACTGAAACACGAAAAACGAAAAAAAAAAATCGTTAGCCGTGCATTTGTGACTACTTCTAAAAATATCACGACATTTTATAGGAACACGTACCAGATACATGAATGTGATTTTCTTATTGTTTTGAAGAATGCAGATGTATCATAAGGATGCATCAACTATCAGAAAGCCATCAACGTCCAGCATCGTAGTGACGTATCACGTAGTGTCCACCTTTCCATGTAGTGGCTCTAAAAACGACAGCACCTGCCCATCAGAAATGAACGACAGAGTCATCGGAATATCCCATGAGGACAAAACCCAGGAGATATTTCATGTTTTATATTGGATGCGTAGCTAGCTCTGACAGTTTTGAAACTGGGATGACCGATCGACATGCCTTCCATTTCACCAGACAGCTGACAGCTGTGCAAGCCGCAACTCTGAAGTGCTAGGCTGGCGAATATATGTACAATTATTTGGGAGTAGTCCTTTTCTATCAATGTTGTGAGTAAAACTCTGAAAAGGATCGAAACTTATCGTCATACATCAGCTCAATTCCGTCTTTATAAGAGCTGTGTACCAGATCTTTACACTAATTTTGTATTAACGATTCTTTCTATATAATTATATAACAGCAAGTAGCAACTCTCCAGCATATCAACATAACATACTAAGTAGTAAGTCATCACTGTTTGCAATTGTCCCTAGAAATAGGATTGCTCTATATATCTCCTCTCACCTTCCTCCCTCTTTCTCCCTTTCCCCTTTTCTCTGCACATCCTTTCCTCTTCTCCTCCCACACACTCTTGATCAGAAGATCGGACCGCTCTTCACAGCTTAGACGTCGGAGGCCACGCCGCCCATCACATCACAGCCAACGTGCCGCGGTAGCCAATTATTACCTGCGCATCCCTTCCATCCTAGCTCCAGCCTCAGTCCCGGTACCAGCCCCGGTCACCGGATCACGGACCACGGATTACGGAACATGGACCACCGACCACGGATCACGGACCACGGACCACGAATCACGGATCACGGATCACGGATCACGGACCACGAATCACGTACCATGGATCACGGATCACGGATCACGGATCACGGATCACGGATCACGGATCATGGATCATGGATCATGGATCACGGACCACGGACCACGGACCACGGACCACGGACCACGGACCACCGACCACGGACCACGGACCACGGACCATGGACCACGGACCACGGACCACGGACCACGGACCACGGACCACGGACCAGAGACCACGGGCTCTGCTGGACCCTGGACTCCGGCGGCGGCTGCTCGCGGCGCAAACCCGCGGTGACGCCGCTCCGCGCCGCGTCCAGATCGTATCTCGCGCGGCGCATCATCTCCGTGCGCCGTTTTTGTCGCATCGCGGCCGGCGCGGTAGCGCGGCGCAGTGTTTTTGCGTCCGCCGCAAACTCGCCGGTCCCCGCCGGATCGCGGACGGACCGTGGTCCGGTCTGCGGTGCCGGTCTGTGGTCTGCATTAGGTCGCATGCTGGTCTGCTGGTCCACGGTCCACGGTCCGTAGCCCGACGTCCCGCTCTGGGTCGGGTGAGGGTGCAGGTGTGCAGCTCCTGCACCCCCAGAGCGGTGCAGCGGACACCGGCTCGTCACAGCTGGCACTAAGCCCCAGTTTAACTGGACCAACCTTGTCGACATCGACATGCCGCCGACAGAGACGAACAAGCGGAAACGAACACGTCATTTGCCGCGCGTCGACAGCCAACACGCCGGTAACACATGCGGGACGAGGTGTTTAACACGGAGCGAGGGACGCTGAACCCCGCGGCGGGGACTGTGCCGGGCATGGTGCGCCATTGGTGATCCATCACCAGGCTAACATCACCAGGCTAACTACCGCTGAGAGCGTGATCGGGCGGGACGCGCGTGTCACGGCCGATAGCCCGGCGAACCCGCTCCAGCGCACCCTGACCTGGTTAGCTGCTCAGCTGCCCTGCCGACCCACCGAACAGGAGACTCTGCAGGGTCTCTGAACAGGTCATTAGACGGTCTCTGAACAGGTCATCAGCTGGGGTCTGAACAGGCCTGATTTCTGAACGTGAACATGCCAGCATCCAGTCTGTAGCGAACAGGCTGTAAGCCGGTACCTCAACAGGTCTTTGAACAGGACGTAAGCCAATCCCTGAACAGGCTCCTGAACTGGACAGGTCCCTGAACAGGCCCCTAAACAGGCCTCTGAACAGGCCTTCAGCCGGTCCCTGAACATGTTTCTGAACAGGACGTCAGCCGGGCCTTGAGAACGAGTAGCCCGTTAAGTGGCCTGTCGAACAGGCCGCTGAGCTGGCTGTGTTTGTTCGGAGTAAGCCCGGCTGTTGGGCCTGGTCAGCCGCTTAGTCGGGCCTCCGCTGAAACCATTCCACTGTCGCCGTCCAGATGGCGCCACAGGTCCGCCTGTTTTCACTGTCAACAGCGAATCCGCCGCCCGCATTTGCCTATGTCCACACAGAGGGGAAACAATGTTGCGTTTGGCGCCGGGGCTCAGGCTGAATTGGGCAGGTAGTAAGCTGGTATGCGAACTGTGTATGAGCACGAGAGTAGGTGGTCGACTGCACCTATTTAAGCATAAGTTGTCTATTCTCAGGCACGTAGCCAGGATTTCGCCCAGGGGGGGGGGGCGCCTCGAAAGACTCCGATGCTGACTGACTCCGTGCCCTTCTCCGAGCGTTGAAAGCCCCCCCCCTCCCCCCAAAAAAGAAAATTTCTTACGAATTTCGGCCACATTATTGTGAGGACCTTTTTAAACTTTTGGGTGAAGCTGATTGACCAGGACCCCTTCAGATCCTTTGGAGAGGCCCATGAACCAGGCACGTAGCCAGGATTTGCCAATTTGACATGTTTAGGGGCATTTCTTAGCCGCACAGGGGCCCTTTTGGCCTATTCAGGGGTCCCTCTGATCTGCACGGAGAACCTTTGAACTTTACTAGGGCCCCCCAGCCTGTTCAGGGGCCCCGAGCTGGCCAAGGACTGCACTGGCTGCTTCTTCCCCCTGCCGACATGCTATTACTCTCTCTATATATAGTATATAGTATATAGTATACTCAGAGGCGGCGCCACCAGATTTTACCTGGGGGGGCAAAGTCGAAAGGGGGCCTCCTTTTCCGGCCTGCCCAGGGGTACCTCTATGCTGGATAGAGACCCATTCGACGTAATCAGGGGCCCTCTGGCCTGCTCAGGGGTCCTTTTGGTCTGGTCAGGGACCCCTCTGACATGCACAGGAGACCTTTGAACTTGCCAAGGGTCCTCTGGTCTGTCCAGGGGCCCTTCCAGCCTGGTAAGGGACTGCACGCTTTCTGTTTTGTCACCTTGTCAACATGCTCAGAGGGCCCTTTAACCTGCCCTGGGGCCCTTTTGTGCTGGCTTAGGGGCCCATTCGGCATATTTCCAGGGATCTTCCTGACCCACCAGGGACTCTTTTTCAGTCTGGTCAGGGGCCCTCTGATCGGCACAGGGGTCCTTTGAACTTCCAGGGGCCTCTGGTTTGTCCAGGGGATAGTTATTACGGGAGGGAGGGAACCCTTGATCGGTCGATCCAGGGTTGCTCAGGCCCTTTAATTACCTGGCCAAGGGACTGCACTGTTAGTTCTTGACCTTACCGGACATTGCTTTCAGGGGGCCTTCTCCGACCTTCCCAGGGCCCTCTGTGCTGGCTAAGTCTATTTGACGATGTTCAGGGGTCCCTCTGACATGTAAAGGACTATGTGGAACGTCCAAGGACCCTCTGGTCTTTCAGAAAGGGTCTTGGTGACCCTAAAAAACTCGGAAGTGCTCTTAACTCTCCAAAGACTACGCTTCACGCGGTCTTTCCAGTTTTCGAGCCCATGGTCGGCCCTTTTCGGCGCGCTGTGCGCGCCGAAAAGGGCCCGCCGGGCCTTCAGGGGGAGGGGGCGGCCGCCTACGCCGCCACCTTGACTCAACGCCTGTCTGTTCTGGTATATGGAACGACACCGGGAGATTTAATCTGCTTCATTTTGCATTAATTCTTTCACCTCTGTTTTAAAAGCCAGACCTGTTGAATGATACATGTTATAATGCATACCTTCTACGTGCCGGAAATGAGAACTGGTCACTCAACAGCATACTGTGTTCTAATTTGTTGCCATGCTATGACCGCAATGCCGCTCAGTGTGCAATAATATAAAGGTGGATCGGACCGACCAAGGGTTCCCCTCTTCCGTATACTATCGCTTTTGGCAACCAGATTGGTCCAACTTTACCCTACCGGTGTGATGGATCTACCCGAAACTTTCCGATAAGTTGTCGTCTGTGGCTATGCAAAGAGAAGGTCATCAGAGCTGGGATAGACTCGCGGCCACCGAAGTTTTAGTGAGCTCGGTGCGCCGCGTCCAAGAGTTGATGAGATAAGCCGAGATTGGTTTATGATGGTACCAACGATGATTAGGTGTTCACTCGGTCCAGGAACGCACTCAAAAACTTATCGCAACAATCACATCATTAATGTTCGAGTGATTTCCATTGGCGATCAGTTTGAGTGCATTCGACTGAAGCGGGCAAGTCCTCCGAAACATAATTAGTAATTAGGAGGACATCAGTGGTACATATCGGTGAACACTCGGCGCTTCAAACCTTAAAGACAGAGCATGCATCTAACCGAGAGAGTTGTCCTGGACATCAGTGGGGTGCATGTCCTTCCAGACGGAAACGGGAAGCTGATTTGGCTGTGATTGAGACTGTAGCTCTGTGACAAATAGCGTGTAACTGTAGCTGTGGCAGTGAACATGACAGTGGATGTGAACGTAAAAGCGAATTTGAGTGTAACTATGCTTGTGAGTTCCGACTGACAGAAGATGACCGGTGAGACTGCCAGAAGTCGTGCCGGGTGCCGCCTTAGGCCTGGCGGTCGTCACCTGCCCCACATGACAGACCGGCAGCGTCACCACGTGATCACAGCAGCGATCAGGGCTCCTCAGATGGCGTGTAAACCATGCCACCTACCCACCCTCGCCCCGATCTGCAGCGGCTCGGTGACGGGCTCAGCAGCGTCCTCCCGTCTCTCCCTGTGGGCGGCTCTGTCTCTGCTCCAGCGTCCTCCCGTCTCTCCCTGTGGGCGGTACTGTCTCTGCTCCGGCGTCCTCCCGTCTCTCCCTGTGGGCGGCTCTGTCTCTGCTCCAGCGTCCTCCCGTCTCTCCCTTTGTGGGGCGGCAACTTGTCCTCTTGCTCCAGCGGCCTCCCGTCTCTCCCTGTGCGGCACTGGTCTCTGCTCCAGCGTTCCTCCCGTCTCTCCCTGTGGCGCACTGTCTCTGCTCCAAGCGGTCTCCCGTCTCTCCCTGTGGGCGGCTCTGTCTCTGCTCCGGCGTCCTCCCGTCATCTCCCTGTGGTGGCACTGTCTCTGCTCCAGCGTCCTCCCGTCTCTCCTGTGGGCGGCACTGTCTCTGCTCCAGCGTCCTCCCGTCTCTCCCTGTGGTCGGCTCTGTTCTCTTGCTCCGGGTCTCCCGTCTCTCCCTGTGGGCTCTGTCTCTCTCCAGCGTCCTCCCGTTCTCCCGTGGGCGGTACTGTCTCTGCCCGCGTCCTCCGTCTCTCCTGTGGCGCTCTGTTCCTGCTCCGCGTCCTCCCGTCTCTCCCTGTGGCGGACACTTCTCTACTCAGCGTCCTCCCGTTTCTCCCCTGTGGTGCGGCTCTATGTCTCTGCTCGGCGTCCTCCCGTCTCCTCCCTGTGCGGCGCACATGTCTCTACTCCAGGGCGTCCTCCGTCGTCTCTCCCTGTGGGCGGTCATGTCTTCTCTCCGGCGTCCTCCCGTCTCTCCCTGCTGCGGCGCACTGTCTCTACTCCAGCTCCTCCCGTCTCTCCTGTGCGCACTGTCTTGCTTCAGGTCCCTCCCGTCTTCCCTGTGGGCGCCACTGTCTCTTACTCCAGCGTCCTCCCGTCTCTCCCTGTGGGCGGCTGCTGTCTCTATTCCAGCGTCCTCCACGTCTCTCCCTGTGGTCGGCTCTGTCTCTACTCCCAGCGTCCTCCCGTCTCTCCCTGTGGGGCACTGTCTCTACTCCAGCCGTCTCCCGTTCTCCCCGTGCGGCTCTGTCTCTAGTCCAGCGTTCTCCGTCTCTCCCTGTGGGCGCACTGTCTCTGTCCGGCGTCATCCCGCTCTCCCTTGTGCGGCACTGTCTCTAGCTCCGGGTCCTCCAGTCTCTCCCTGTGCGGCCGGCCTGTCTCTTCCAGCTCTCCCTCTCCTCCTCGTGGGCTCTGTCATCTGCTCCGGCGTCCTCCCGTCTCTCTCCCTGTGGCGCATCTGTCTCTGCTCCGGCCGTCCTCCCGTCTCTCTCCTCATCTGTGGCGGCACTGTCTCTGCTCCGGCGTCCTCCCCGTCTCTCCCTGTGGGCGGCTCTGTCTCTGCTCCGCGTCCCTCCTGTCTCTCCCGTGGCGTCACTGTCTCTACTCCAGGCGTCCTCCCGGTCTCTCCCTGGTGGGCGGCCACTGTCTCTACTCCGGCGCCTCCCGTCTCTCCCTGTGGCGGCACTGTCTTACTCCAGCGTGCCTCCCGTCTCTCCCCTGTGGGCGGCACTGTCTCTACTCAGCGTCCTCCGGTCTCTCCCTGTGGGCGGCACTTTCTCTGCTCCGGCTCCTCCCCGTCTCTCCTGTGGACGGCTCTGTCTCCTCCAGCGGCCTCCCGTCTCCCCTGTGGCGCCTGTCTCTGCTCCAGCTCTACCGTCTCGTCTCCCTGGTGGCGGCTCGTGTCTCTGCTCCGGCGTCCTCCCGTCTCCCCTTGGGCGGCTCTGTCTCTGCTCCCAAAGCGTCCTCCCGTCTCTCCTGTGCGGCAACTGTCTCTGCTCCAGCTCCTTCCTCGAGTCCTCCTGTGGGCGGCGTATCTGTCTCTGCTACCGCGTCTCCCGTCTCTCCCTGTGGGCGGCTCTGTCTCTGCTCCAGCGTCCTCCCGTCTCTCCCTGTGGGCGGCACTGTCTCTACTCCGGCGTCCTCCCGTCTCTCTCCCTGTGGGCGGCACTGTCTCTGCGGAGCAATAGCGTTCTGGAGCGCGGTGAAATACGGCTCAGGGACCCCGGGGGTCCTCCGGTCTGTGATGTAATGCTTCCGCTGCGTGGCTTCATACTGCATTCATTCCTGGAGGTGAGGGTGTTCTAGGAAAACAGGCGCTGCCAGGCTCGGAGTCCCAAGATGCTCGTCTATTATTTACTTCACTCGCGGTCCATTTCAGGAGGCGCACGCACGTTAAATATTTGCCGAGGGCCTACGACCTAAAAAGACGCTTCGGATAGCGGAGAATCGAATGAGATGGTCTAGCCGTGCGCATTACCGAGCTCCAGAAATAAATAATTTCAGTGTTATTGCAGCTTGCCTCTCGTCTCATCTATTTTAAGTCGTAAATTATTTAGCAATGCAACGCATTCAATATTCCTATGCTCGCTCGTCCCGTTGCGAAAAATAACCCTGAGTTCCAAACCTAATCTCCCTGGTTTTTGACTCAGCTGGTAAGAGGAATGTGTCTTACAGAGCTCGGACGTTTCTCGCCGGTAAATAGCTCAGTTCGGCTGCTCTGAGGCTGATCAGCGTGGGTAGCTGGAGGAGAGCGCGCCTGACCGCCGCGCCCACGGCGAACCCTAATTACCTGCTGATTGGCCGTAATTGACCGATGATGTGGGGTCAACCAGCTCAGAGCACGAGTGACGTGCGACCCGGGCGACATCTGGGTGACCTGACCTGACCTGCTGACCTCGGCTGGTCGCGTGACCTGACCTCCCGCCACAGGGTCACCTGACCTTGTATTGGGTGTCTCCTATTGGTCCCACCAGACTAACGCAGATTCACGTACTTCACAGTCAGACGCAGTCGAACGAGCGTACCTCGCCGGGATGAAAAACCAGCCGCTAATGACAATGGATTACGAACCGTCATATCTATGCATTAGTTGTGTAGGCCGGCTCCGACTGAGTAATGGCCTCGTCTGAGCCGAACTTAGCCCGAGGGCACGAGCTGCGCCACTAATGACGGCCGCTAATGTGACCGCCAGGAGGACCTGCCGCCTCTGCCGGAGCTGCAACCGCGCCGGCAAACGACTCTGAAACCATTCAACTGCTGCGGCGGCGCTCTGAGTCATTCTGCGGCCGCGCAGGGGCCGACGGAGTGGAATAAGTTGAGGTCAGGCTCTCAGCGTGGCAGGGGCCGACGGAGTGGAAGGGTTGAGGTCAGGCTCTCAGCGCGGCAGGGGCCGACGGAGTGAGGTAAGTTGAGGGCAGGCTCTCAGCGCGGCGTCCCGGGAGTCGCAGCCGGACACCGACGAGGTTCGAAGTGATGACGATGACCGGAAATCCGTTACTGTCGAAGCGAGTCGAGTTTCATATCCGCTGGCGACGGCGAGCGGCGATGAAGTGGAGTGAGGACAGCCAGCCAGTCGGCGTGTGCACGGGTCGATGGTTGTTTGACGTAGTGAAACTGAAGAAGTCGGGTAGCTTCGGCACTCATCTTGTTTGAACAGCTTTCGTTTGATTTCAGGGCTTCTCTGGTATTACTCACATCTCCACTCAGTGAAGCGTCGTTCTGTTATGCTCTGTCTTCCTCTCGCTCTCTCGCTCTCTCTCCCTCACTCCCTCTCTCCCCCTCTCTCACCTCTCTCATCCCTTCCCTCTCTCAATCCCTCACTTCCTCTCTCCCTTCCCCTGTATCTCCCTCTCTTCAAAGCTTTGTTTTGTTCTAACTGCAATGAATGCCTTCTTCTTGTATTGAAACGATATGGCTCCTCTACAAACATAGCGAGCTAGAAGGCATAACTCCTTAGGAATCGCTTCTGTTCAAAGCGAAATTCAGATAAGTTTCCACACAATCCACATGGCCCACCAATACGAACCTCACCTGCACCTTGCAGCCTGCTGCTTTTGTTCGCCAGTCTGACATTTTATAACGCCAGCTTGTTCGTCAGTTTGACATTTTGTAACAGAGAGAACATTCTCTTCCAATCTAAAAGCTCGTTTACCGCGTGAACAGGTGACTGCGTCCGAGTCCCTGGGCCAGCGAGAATCGCATCACCAGCGATATTGCCTTGGCCGACCACGCAATGGATGAATCCTTCGCGCAAGCAATGACAGAGCAACACTCTCCCTTCCAACGACAAAAATTGCCCATTGAATGGGGCGATGACCGAGCTATTTGCTAATGCAAAATAGCGCATTGTTCTCTAATCTTGTAGCGCTATTTATCCCGAGCACACATACAGCCCAGTCATTCGGCCGTATTGTAAATACTCCCCGCTCGGGCCGGCCGCGCGTGCAATGCCTCTATGCAGATTGGTCGCGAGCGATGAGCATTGGGTGCACGGCGGGGTACCGAGGCGCTAACCGAGCCATCCACCGCACATCGGTCATAGCGCCTGTCACCGAGCTGGCGGTGCGGGGAGGGAGCGAGTCAGCCTGCAGCCGTGCGGGGTGGAGGTCACATGAGCCGGGACGGCTCAGGAGGGAGGGTCCAGGGGCGAGGAATGTGAACCGGAAGAGGTGATCAGTTCGTCCGTGAGACTGACCAGGCGGTGTGTGCTCGATCACCTGTGACACCCGCGGCAGCGGCCCGTGTAGGAGGACGGCTGGTAGGCGGTAGCTAGCTGGAACCGACAGGCTGGCGCGGCGGCGGCGGCAGGGACGGAGGGCACGTTCGATCGCATCTGCCTCCGCTCCACTGCCCGACGGCCGCCCCGCCGCCGGACGATTGTAAGTACGTCACCGGCCGTCACCCGCAGGCCACCCGCGCCGCCCAGCTCCATTGGAGAGGACAGCGATCCGACGGCGCCCGACGGTGATCCGACATCTCCGACATCCTCCGCCTCATCGGCTCAAGGGCCGGCTGGCGCTGCAGCGCGCGGCTGATGGACGTCAAAGAGCGCCCACCCGGACACCACGCGGCCGCCGCCGCCGCCGCTGCTGCTGCTGCTGCGACAGCTGCGCCGCCGCGTCTATAATCCTCGCGACACCCATCTGCAGTGTCGGCTGTCCGGTCTGACGCCGCCGCCGCGCCGTCGCTCGTCTCTCCGCCGCGCCGCTCCGCCGCCGCCGCGCCGTATTTGCCCACCACGCCACTGTTTGCCGCCAGCGCGCAGTGTTTGTGCCGCTGTCGACCGCCGAGTGGCCTTCTTGACGCGGCGCCGGCAAATGCGACAAACAGCGGCGCGACTGTCTGATGCGCCACTCATCGTCGCACGTCACAGGCGCCGCACAGAGGACCCGCGGCCAAAGCGGCGCGGTGTGACCCTGAAGTGTCGCAGCGCACCATGCCGCAGCACTCCGTGTAGCACGTCACGACGCGTCGCGAGGTCCGGCCGAGGTCCGGCCAAGCCAGGCGTAGTCTTCACGCGTGGCTGGCACAATGGTCACCGGCGGCGGCGGCGGCGGCGGAGGCGGCGGCGGCGGCGTCACCGGAGCGGTCAGCAGTCAGTAGTCAGTCGTCAGTAGTCAGTAACGAACCTCCAGCAGCGCTCGAGTCACGCGCGCGGGCACAGAGGCAGCGAGAACTAATGAAGCCACTCACGGACACTGCGCACACAAAAGACACCCACGGACAACCACGGACAACCACTGACAACCACGGACAACCACGGACAACCACGGACAACCGCGAGTCACCCGGCGGACACCATGAGGCATTGAAACAGCCCATGACTCCCACTGACCACGCCGCCGGTCAACCACAGCCACCCCACGGACATCACGGTCACCCGTGTCTACCCGTGGTTCCCCGCCAGTCACCAACGGGGACGTCGCGGAAACCCGAGGTCACCCGCAGACACACACGGACACTCATGGACACCCGAGGTCACCCGCGGACACTCGTGAACACTGCCGGGAACTGAAGCCGGAGTTAGTCCCCGTCGTGGTCGGTGTCTCGGCTGCTGAGGGGTTGACTAACTGCCCACCCCTCCCCTGTCCGCCCCTCCCTTCTTCTGAATTTCCCCAGCATGACCCCGTGTAACAAGAGGCCCCATAATCGAGCAGGCCGGCACCGTGTACTCGACCGCGCGCCGATCGACCGCCGGCAATGGAAGTGCGTCTCGCCGCTGATTTATGCACGTCGTTCATCATATTTTCCGGCAACATATTACGAATAATAATGAGCTGCAAGGTGGGTATTCGAGCGTCCCGTGCAGGCGCGCGGGCCGACAATAGCTGACAGACGCCGCGATAAGATGCAGTGAGAGACAACAGCTGCTGGGTGCGGCGCCGACCATGTCTGCGTTGTAGGCCAGCGGAGCGGCGCAGCAGCTGCGACACAGTGGCTGTCGCTGTTCATCGAGCAACTTCAGATAACAACGTGTGATGGATGTGGACGGCTCTAAGTGTTGGGCCCGACTGTATGGCAGTTTGGACGGACAGTAAGAAGGAGCGACACATCAGCCACGCCCAGACTGCTGGCTGGACCTGTTGAGCCGACAAAGACTGGCCTTGACCGTACCGAGTTCCAGTCACACCTCACGCCCCATATATGCTGCATGAAATGACGCTATTCAACCATGGCCAGAGCACGCGCTAGGCCATGGCTCGCACGCAGTTCGAGCACGACTCGCACACAGTCAGGGCAGGGCTGATAAGCAGTCTCGTCCGGGGCGGTCCACGTCAGAGGCACGGCCGGGACACGGTCAGAAGCACAGCCGGGACACGGTCAGAAGCACGGCCGGGACACGGTCAGAAAGCACGGCCGGGACACGGCGTCAGGAAGCACGGCCGGGGACACGGTCAGAAGCAAGCCGGGACACGGTCAGAAGCACGGCCGGGACACGCGTCAGAAGCACGGCCGGGGACACAGTCAAGAAGCACGGCCGGGACACGGGTCAGAAGCACGGCCGCGGACACAGTCAGAACCACGGCCGGGGACACGGTCAGAAGCACAACCGGGACACGCGTCAGAAGCACGGCGCGGACACGGTCAGAAGGCACAGCCGGGACACGGTTCAGAAGCATGGGTCGGGACACGGTTCAGAAGCCACAACGGGGACACGGTCAGAAGCACAGCCGGAACACAGTCAGAAGCACGGCCCCGCGGACAACGGGTCATAGAAGCACGGGCCGGGACACAGTCAGAAGCACACCCGGGACCACGGTTTCAGAAGCACGGCCGGGACACGGTCAGAAAAGCACGGCCGGGACAACAGTCAGAAGCAACAACCGGGACACGGTCAGCAAGCACGGCCGGGACACGGCTCAGAGGCACGGCCGGGACCACGGGTTCAGAAGCATGGTCGGGACACGGTCAAGAAGCCACAACGGGACACAGTCAGAAGCACGGTCGGGACACGGTCAGAAGCCACGGCCGGGACACGGTCAGAAGCATGGTCGGGACACGGTTCAGAAGCACACCCGGACACGGTCAGAAGCACGGCCGGACACGGTCAGAGGCACGGCCTGGAACACGGTCAGAAGCACGGCCGGGACACAGTCAGAAGCACGGCCGGGACACAGTCAGAAAGCACACCCGGGACACGGTCAGAACATTGCGTCGTGGACACGGTTCAGAAGCACGGCCGGGGACCACGCGTCAGTAAGCACGCCGCGACACGGTCAGGTAAGCACGGCCGGGGACACGGTCAGCAAGCACGGGGCCGGGACACGGTCAGAGGGCACAGCCGGGACACCGGTCAGAAGCATGGTCGCGACACAGGTCAGAAGCATTGGCCGGCGACCACGGTCAGAAGCACGCCGGGACACAGTCAGAAGCCACGGCCGCGACACAGTCAGGAAGCACAACCCGGGACACGGTCAGAAGCAA
This sequence comes from Semibalanus balanoides, assembly GCA_014673585.1. Taxonomy (NCBI): domain Eukaryota; kingdom Metazoa; phylum Arthropoda; class Thecostraca; order Balanomorpha; family Balanidae; genus Semibalanus; species Semibalanus balanoides. The sequence goes on from VOPJ01005493.1 coordinate 360,663, forward strand.
GGCCGGGACACGGTCGGAGCGCGGGTCGGAGATTGTGGACCGGCAAGGCTGGGAAGACGCTCGGGACTGCGGTGCTTGAAACCGGTGCAGTGTGTCTGTCAGAACGTTGAGCCCTTTCCGGTAGCCATCGCATCTGCCAGTGTCCGGCTTCATCATAGTTCTGACATGCCACATGACAGTCTGACGTTTTCAGCTGGTGACAATCTGATAGTCTAGACGTGGCAGGCATTCTGTCAAGAAATCAGAGAGCAGACCGCCATCACTATCGATTCTCACAGGGTCTGATTACTTCTGCCAACCGCACTGACCGCGTCTTAGCCTATACTCCTACACTGATGTGGCTTTGTAAGCGGAGAGGCTGATGACGATCGCGTTGTGTTTGACAGTCGATGTCGTTTTCAAGATTCTGACAGTCATGTGACAGTGAGTCTGATAGATCATGCGGACAGGACGTATTGGGGCTGTCCAAGTGACATAGAATGACAGTGCATGTGACGGATATATTGACAGTCCTCATGTGACAGGATTAATGACATCATGGTGTCATAGTATGACAGTCATGTGACAGGGTCTGACACTGGCAGTCGTGTGACAGAGTCTGACAGTCGTGTGACAGAGCTTGACAGTCATGTAACAGAGCCTGATAGTCAAGTGACAGAGTATGACAGTCTGGTGACAGAGTATGACAGTCATGTGACAGAGTCTTACAGTCATGTGACAGAGTCTGGCAGTCATGTGACACAGTTTGGCAGTAATGTGTCATGTATGACAGTCATGTAACAGGGTCTGACAGTCGTGTGACAGAGTCTGACAGTCATTTAACATAGTCTGACAGTCATGTGACAGAGCCTGGTAGTCATGTGACAGAGTATGGCTGTCATGTGGCATAGTATGACAGTCATGTGACAGGGTCTGACAGTCGTGAGACAGAGTCTGACAGTCATGTGACAGAGCTTGACAGTCATGTGACAGAGCCTGATAGTCATGTGACATAGCATGACAGTCGTGTGACAAAGTCTGACAGTCATGTAACATAGTCGAACAGTCATATGACAGGGTCTGACAGTTGATATAAGTGTGACAGTGAAGAGACGCTACGGCTACCAGTCCTTGCTATATATGTGGCAGGGTCGAGTCATGCTCTGACAGGATCGAGTCGTACTCTGACAGAACAGGAGCAGGGGCAAGGACGCAGGAACCGGGGGGCAGAGGGGGCAGCGCCCCCCCCCCCAACTTTTTTCGCGGGGGGGCGTCGCCCCTCCAACTTTTCTGAGGATCGATTTTTTTTCTGTTTACAGTTTTCTGATGAACAAAATCGTTGAAGAGTAATCACATCAATGTGGAGGATAAGAATACAATGTTCATTATTAATGGTTTTGAATTTATAGGTAGGATTTCTAGTTATGGCTGTCCTTCTCCAGGTGATCGATTTATTAGGCCGTTCAGCCATTTATAGGATAGTTATAACTAATTGGTGAATAATCAGAAAACTTTGAGTTAGGGATAATTAACCAGCACCGTAGACGTCAAACACATTGTTCAAATTGAATTCTAAAACCCATATTGTAAACTTTGTGACGTCAGCAATTATTAGAGTTTCTACCACTTCGGTGAATTACAGTAAACGATGCAACATGACGATGCTGATTTTTTGCCAACCTATGCATATTTGTTCTCGATTAAAAAAAAATAGTATTCACACCAAATTGGAGTCCAATTTTTGAACGCTAAAAAAAGGCCACAAATTGAATGAGGGGCTAAAACCTCAAAGTTTCACAAATCTGATAATGCGTATAATTTTAACAAAATTATATATTTCCTTTTATTTCACACGTTGTTCTTCTGGCCACTGACTAAAACACTCGATTTTCCATACGATTTTGCAATTGTATGTTTTCCACGGATTACTCACGCCCGTAATATTCACGGACATTAATACAAATGGTTGTTTCCATAAATTGGATAATAAGACCTAAATCGTGTAAACATAAGCCATAGCAAATTTAAGGGAGCTATTTTTGTATGGGTGCCCCTAAAATTATAAGGGGCACCGGAGCGGTGCCCAGGTGCCCGCCAAACTTTCCGCCGCCTATTGATTCTGAGATACGCAAAGATAGCAGCCCAATTCCTTCTGAAATCCCATGTATCATCGACCATTTCCTGAGAACCAGGTGCAATTTTTGTTAAGTGACCTCTACAAGGTCAGCCGAGTCATTCGAGGTCTACCAACAATGTTTTGTCATTAACTCTCCCGATAAATCCAATATAAAGAGTGAAACCGCCACCAATGTGTACAAGGTCAACAAAATCGGTATATGGGAGACGTGTCTCAAATAACCCTTTTGACCTTTGATGGTCTCATGAACTAAACTATTGACCTGATAAAATTGGGGGGAAAACGTTGGCGATTGCATTCTTCAAGATCTTTCAATCGCTTCCGTTTGTTCCTAGAGCTATAAAATTGGAGGACCACGTTGGCGATGCATTTTTCAAGAGGCTTTCAATCGCTTTTTCGTTATGTACCTAGAGCTTCATAGTTCTCGAGATATTTGGGGGATTCTGGAGCAAAGCCCCTGAAAGTGGAAAATCTGACCTTTGATGACCTCTGGTGACCTCAATATTGACATTTTAAATAATTGACCGTAATAGTTTCCAAATACTTTTTGACGAGTTTTTGAATGGTGTTCCCTTCCCCTGACACAGCGAAGGTGGCGCCGAGCACCGGCACGGCGCGGGTTAAACGCATAAGCAGTCCAAAAAATCGTCCTTATAATTTATGATATCCGACACTTGTAAGTATCATTCTTAGACTGTAAGTTATCACGCTAAGACTCAAATGATGGATAAATCTTAAATTCAGGTCAAGTCAATCCGAGGTCATAAGAGGTCAACCTGCTGATTACGTCTTTAGGCGTTGTATTACTGTAATTGGCTATTTTTTGCGTCTAGAGCGTGAAAAAATGTTAAAAGCGATATCAGTTTCAAATAACTCAAAGTAGGTATTAAAGCAAAAACGCAAATGCATTTTATATCCACGGTAGGTAATGCTCGTCGAAATGGTCGATTTTGGTCTCTGGAAGGTCATAATTGTCGTCAGTTTAATGACTCAACTTCAAATTTTTCACACGTCAAATCTCGTAGGTTCGTCACATTGCGTTAATCTGACATGTTTTCCTATGGACATTTATCATGTTTAGCATCTGAGAACTTCTAAAAATATGATTTTTTTTTGTTTAATTTGTCACATAAATTTTCAAAAAATCCGGTATAGCAGTCCTGGATTAGCCGAGTCTATTGTCAGTCAAATTATAGGTAATCAAAATACCTTGTAGTGGGACGAGTTGTGGCGGTAAATAGTATACTACAACAAAAGTGACTAGTGGTTTCAAATGGGCCAGAATTCTGAAGTGAGGCAGGATTCCGCTGAGTACTCGTTGGCAGGCTTAAATCTGCCCCCCCCAACTTGAACATACTTCCTGCGCCCCTGAGCAGGGGCGTTGCCAGTTGCCACCGGGGGTGTCTGGGGGAGCCAAGGGCACCCCTAGGTGCGCTCAAAACCCTCTTCGGCACCACCAAGTTTACAGGATTTTAACATTAGGACCTATGGCGCCGGCTTCCCCAGAACGCTCGCTGGCTCTCCCCAAATCCCTGGATTGGCCCCTCTCACTCACAAGTATTACGGCGACGCCCCTGAACAGGAGTCATACACTGACAGGATTCGAGTCGTACTCCTGACAGAACAGGAGTCATACTCTTAGATAGGATCGAGTCACACTCTGACAGGACCGAGTCTCACTGTGATGTGATGTGATCATGATAATTCGATGATGAGTCATGGTGTCAATGATCAACTTGCCAGATGAGCCTGCTCAACAACGCAGAGTGGGAAATTTCGTGTGTTCATTGTCACGAAACAAATCGAGCAAATGCTATCACTTATGTTATACCTATGCATTATACAACACAGAAAACGTCTTATTGGAGTGCTTCTCAGCGTGCAATTGCGTGCGATTTATCACAGAATAATGGGAATATGGGTAGGAACGTAGTCAGAATTTGTGATCAGGGGGGGGGGGCACATCGGAAAAAAAATCATATTTTGCTTCTCAGTAATATGCTGCTGACCGGAGGGGGCGGGGGTAGGGCCAGGTCGTCAGAGAATCCAATTATATCTAGTGTGAATTTATTTTCCTCGAGTGGGCGCGGGGCCATTGCCCGTGCTCCCCCTCCCCTTAGGCTACGTTCCCTGAAAGTGAAGAGTAAGGAGGAACATATGTAGCTCAAGGCTTAAAATAGCGAGCTAGCAGCGGCTCGTGCATTATTGCTGAAACGAAAATAATTATGATGTATCATTCAAGCTAAAAGAATGTCTGCGAAATATATTTGCATTGTCTGAAATGAGGAAATTCATTGTATGACGCTAGTACTCCGAACAGCATCATTTCTATTATACTTGTATCATCATATGATAAACTGTAGACACTCCCAACACATTCCTTCGTCTTTCATCTTTGTTTTGTAATAATTATCAAATCAATAGAAGCAAATCAATGGCTGGATATGGGACCCTCTACTTCAAACGTAGAGCTAAAACTTTTTGAATTGATCGCCATATTCTTCAAATATTAAGATGGCTTAAGTTTGTCCTACTCAGCTAACTTCACCATTCAGCAATGCGGTATCTACTTCATACGTAGAGCTAAAACTTTTTGAATTAATCGCCATATTCTTCAAATATTAAGATGGCTTAAGTTTATCCTACTCGGTTAACTTCACCATTCAGCAATGCGTTACTTATTACAAGCGAGCGCGAGGCGCTCGCTCGTCGTTACGTGACAATGGGAAAAATATGATTATGAGCGACCTGACCCAACCCGTCCCGACCCAACCCGTGGCGACGCTTTTGAGAAGCCTATATCTTTGCAAACGCACGTCCGATTGACAAAGGGGCTTCTTAGCTGAGTAGCCCCATCCAATCAATCCCGTTTTTTATCAGTGCCGACTCATGTGGGTGACTACCACTGCGCGTGGCGCGTGCCGCGTGAGGGGTGTTGAAAGGTCTTTTGTCGCAAAAACTCCGCAACGGCTGGGCTGATTGTGTTCGAATTTGATGTGTGCTTAGGGACCCCTCAGCCGCAGCTTTTCCACTATTCAGAGGTGAGGTGCCTCTGCACGTGCACACTCCTATTCCATATCGCAGGAACAGCTGAACCGATTGTGTTCCAATTTGGTGTGTGGTTAGAGACCCCTCAGCCGCCGCTTTTCAACAAGTCAATGGTAGGGTGCCTCTGCACGTGCCACGTGCACACCCCTTTTCTATATCTCAGGAACGGCTGAAACGATCGTGTTCGAATTTGGTGTGTGATTAGAGACCTCTCAGCCGCTGCCTTTCCACAAGTCAGGGGTGGGTATCTTTGCACGTGCGCACGTGCTCACCCTTTTTGTATCTCAGAAACTACTTCCGGATTGAGTTGAAATTTACCATACATTTCCTTCGCGCTCGCTCGTTCATCGCCAACTACGGCGCTTTACAGGTTGTATGATCATAATATAAATACTGCGGGGTTACTCGCGACAATGGTGCTAAGAGAAAAAGAGAAACTGAATAATTCACGAATCCCGCTTCGTTTGTGAGGATTTCACACGACTTATATCGGCTTTGCCCTGCCACATGAATGTCGCTACAGAGACGAATATATGTTCAACGCGTAATTGTCACAAGTATTTTCCCTAAGCTGATATGAATGACTGTAACATCAGCCCATTTTTTCAGCGAGTGGTTGCTTTTCCTGCTAGGAGTGTGTAGTATGACAATGTGTTATGAAACCACGATAGAGTTATGAAGTTATTTCAACACGTACACCCGGTCTTAGACAATGAGCGCTATTTCGACGAAATGATCTGTCATCGTAAAGTAACAAGGGTCACTTAGAGAGACAGAACTCCTTTTTACGCACAACTTTTAGATTCAACGCCACTGCAGACGCGTTTTGCTGCTGCCTGCAGACATTTTTGGCGTCGCTGCACGAGCAGTGTTTCGCGACTGAGTGGGCGACAACCGTAGGTGGCGAGGCATAGATGTCTCTGATGAGGGTCAGTACGTAGAATCAGATGTAATGTACTTATGAGATGTGTGTCCTCACTTTCGTCAGTGTGCTCGAGATTGCAAGTGCATTTCTGTCGGGATGGAGATGCTGGAAGTGTTACGAAGAAGTAGCAGCATGGCTTGCCGTTGTCCATTGCAGGGACGTAGCCAAGGGGGGGCACGGGGGCCATGCCCCACCCCCCCCCCCCTGAGCGAAATAAATTCACACTATAGATTAGAATGATGATTTCTCTGGAAACCCCGACTCTTACCCCCGCCCCCCCCTCCCCGTCATCAACCATATGGTCTGGTAGGAGCAAACATTGTGATTTCACCACTAGATAGAATGAGAGTTCTTAGGGGAAGCAAAATGTGATTTTTTCCGACGTGGCCCCCTCCTGAGCAAAATCCTGGCTACGTGCCTGGTCCATTGTTGTCCATTTTCGTTGATGCATTTGCTGGTGATAAGAACAACAAACAGGAAAGGCGTCGTATAGGTCAGTGAAATAAACGTAACTAAGATATCCAGGATGCTGGGTTAGATAACGCGTGCAGAATAATACCTATGATTTTGCAGTCGGCTAGCGAGCAGGACACAAAACAGGTAACTCATTGTTGGCATTTGTGGACATTGTCGTCCAACGCGGTAATTAGTTATGCGATTATATGTCGTACAGGCAGTCGATGGTAAATTCACTAGGTTAATGAAAGGCGAATGGACATCGTCTAGATTGCAGGGCACTAGAATACTGGGTACTCCAAAGTTTTTCTTTAGTATACACTAGAAATATACTATAAAGACTAGAAAACCATACCAAAAAGTGAAGGTTCACAACCCAGAAATACCTTTGGTCACAACAGATCTGAACTAGATATTACCAGAATAATGCATGACATCATTGTACTCGGCGATAGTAGTTGGACAGAACATTCTCTTGCGTTGTCACCTCATTTCAGCGTATGGGGTTAAGAGTGGCCGCTGCGACCCCATTGGTCGAGTTGGGGTCTAATGACCGGCGGGGGGACCATGTTAGGTACTCACAAAAGCAGTCGCGGCCGACCGATCGTCCTACTTGCCTAATTAACTTGAGAACCTTGATAGGGGCTATGACATTTTGATCCCGGAAATGAAATTAAAACCGTTCCAAACTATATTTCCCCTATAACTTGGCGGTACTGTTCATAATCGTTTCTTTGGACAGAAAGTTCGAAAACTTGGCTTGAAAAGTGGCCATTTTAACATGTTAAACTCCTATGGGCCCAAGGGAAGGAAGTCAACGCCATGCTACCCAACTGGACTTTGGGACCCCCCCACCCCCCCCCCCCCCGTCTAGATTGTACCTTATCCTTGGTATTGGCCGCAAAAGACATCCAAACAAGTAATTGTAATATAATGTGAACTAAATATTCGTGCAGGCTACCGTTTATTGCTGAGTTAATTACATACGAATAATCATTATGTATATTTACGATGGAGCATCCAGTAAGCATAAAGCATCAGCCATCAGGCAGTTATAGACATTTGCACTTTGAAGTGAACGTACATTACAGATAGTCGTGTCATCACACCTTGACCAGTTGAATCAACAGACTGCAGGCACCTAACTAACCCTCATACCATAAATGAAGAGTATATGCAGGGAAACATGGCCGGCTTTAGGGCGACTTACGACATAGTTTCACATTAGTTTGGGGACCATACCGCCGGACCGGCTCGTAAAAGGCTCTTAAAAGGCTCGTCCCCGCTGTTAGCGGTCCATGAGCTATTGCAGTGCCATGTTTTGTCTGCAGATGTGCATAAATCAATGGAAACTTACGAACCTGAAACTTACGTAAATTTGATAGCGACTCATGTAAACGGGGTAACGGTCACGACCGGGTCCGCAGTGCAGACGCCACGGGCTGAGTCAGTCGCTGAGGGAGTGATCGAATCAGAATCACAGCTGCAACTTTGCAGGCAAAACTGGGTCGTTGTCGAACACAAGACAAGCAGCTATTTGACATCCGAAGTAGATCAAGTTTTGGTCATTTAATGTTAATTAATGACCTGGGGCCGGTTAAATCAACTGGTTCGACTTTCCCAGTCATCATTGACCCAACCATCCTCCCACGACAGCAGTGGCCGAGTAACGGCATCTGCATTTGGTACGAATTTCCGTAAAGTTACAGAACTAGAAAAACCGCATACAAAAAACACGCGAAACGACCATTCAGGTAGGAGGTATATTAAAGGAAATTAATCCCCTATTAACGTTGAAATGAAGGATGGTGTAGGACTGCATTTGTAGTCGCTCGTTACGTACTGATCGTTACTTTCTTCAGCGTCACTTTCGCTTTGTTAACCTTATCACCAGAGGAGTAAGTCTGGTCATGCACCGATCTATCGGACCACAATGAACAGCGCTGCCTATCAGTGGCTGCAGCTGATTTTCACCTCGGCGGCGCAGCGATGAGTATGCAGCGCACATCACTCCATCTGATGTACATATTGATGAGGACCGCCCATGGTCCCGATCCGCTGATGATCACGGCCGATAATTTATTATCAGCACCTTTAATTGGAGCCGAACCTTAAAGGTGTGCTTGAAAAATTAGATTCATTTATTGTAACTGGAAATATGGTGAAGGGATGTATTGCCTTGGTTGCACCTCCTTAGAAAGTGTCGTTGCTATTTTCCAGAATAGATATACTATTCTGAAGACAGAATTCCAGAATAGCATGAACCAGAACTTGAACTCCACAGGAAATGAGGCAATGAATAGTTCAGTAACATCCTTATAGTGCTGACATACTCCCCAGAATCAAACTTGAATAAAACACGGTCGCTGTATTTTCAGCTGGAGCTGTCCCACGCGATATGAGGTCGGCGACGCCTCCCAGGACGGCAAACCTTGAGACTGGTTCCGATTCCCATCGTCGCGCCTCTGCCACGATAAGGCCGAGAGAATAAAGACCGCTCGCGCAGCCGACAGAGCCGTGTTTTCTGGCTGTGGATTGTCGGACAGGTAGGTCGTTCCCCGATGTCCCACTGATAGTAGACGAGGCGTCCCCAGTGGGCCACCCTGTCCTATCCGGATCATCACGACGCCGCGGGCAGAGTCTGCGTCAGGTTTGCGGCAGGTCTACCAGTCCCTCCCCCGCGACCAGACGGTCGGGGTGACGGAACAGGACAGGTACACGACAAGACGCTCGGCGAACGGTGCTAATCCGCTCACGGCTTTGTGCCGGCGTGTCCGAGAGAGGCGAAATCATTGACTACAAATTGCTGGCCGCGTTCACCTTCACCTGTCGCGGTCTGTGATGTCGGGCCGAGTCACTCTGACATAACACGCCGGCATTAAACGCAGAACATGTGTAGACCTCTCCCCCGATTTCCTGTTTTCGATCGCCGTTTCTGATTAGTGACGACCCATTTGTAGCCAAATTGCCTTTCGCTAGATTAGCGTTCGTTATTGGTACCTGGGATTGACGCCGGAATGTTCCAGACAGCTGCCGCCAACGAGAACGAGACCCAATTAAGCCAAACCTGCCACCGCTCAGCAACTCCCGCGTAAACAACATCTCTATTCCACTGTCCTCATCACCTGGCTTCTCACCCGGCGATTAAATATGCCACAAACTCCTTCATATTTACGCCAAGCAATTCGTTACTTCATGACTGTGACATCATTTCCGCTGCGTCCCCCAGAAATCGACGCCATCTTCGATCTTCGACCATGCGTGTTCTCCTGGTTTTGGCGCTGGCCCAGGTGGCCCTCGGCACCTGGGTGGATGTGGACGAGTGGGCCCACTTCAAACTGGCCCACGGCAAGACCTACGCCGACCAGTTCGTCGAGTTGAGGCACATGCAGACGTTCTCTGCAAACAAGGCGTACATTGCCAAGCACAACGCCGAGGCTGATGCCGGCCAGCACACGTACCATCTGGGCGTCAACAAGTACGCCGACATGACCAATGAGGAGTTCCGCGCCATGATGAACGGGTGAGTTGGCCTAGGGAAGGGAGTTCAGTTTCTAGAGTGATGAGAATGAGTCGCGTGAGGGAGCGGGTTGAGCTGCCGGAACAATGAACTGCCGAAGGGAGAGAGCTTAGTGGGAGGGCTTGCTGCCGGGTGTTCGTCCCACAAGGCTCCACGATTTACCACTTGAGAGGCAATAGTTGGTAGTTGATAGCTTTCCGGCGAACGTTAATCCAGATAATCACAGTTATTGCAGATATTGCACCGACGCTACTCTATCATGAATAATGATGCATGTCCTAATTGCAACGATAAATGCTGCAGCTGTGTTGGAAAATGTCCATGCACACACTGGCATGCCAAAAACAAACTATGGTAAATAATGTAACGTCAGCTATGATTTATAATGCTATTTTGCGCCTCGTTTGGTCTATTTACATCCAGCTTTCAGCAAAGGATGTATAATTTATTGTAACGAGAGCTAGTATTACCGATCCATCCGCATCCATTGCCTGGCGGTTAGTGGCTGGAAGAGCCCAATCGATGATTTTACACAGCCTGCGTAATTATAGAGGACTGTGGTGGCGCTCAGTAAAAGAGCTGATGTTTCGCAGCAGCACTACTGAGCTAAGTAAGTGTATAGAGGACTGCGGACCGTGGTGGCGCTCAGTAAAAGAGCTGATGTTTCGCAGCAACACTACTGAGCTAAGTAAGTATGCTCAGTAGAAAAACGAATTGTGGATATAATTAGATATACATATGAATTGCAGTGGCCTCAGGCACAAATAATCACTGGTCAGCCAAACCAGCTGGTCCTGGACCAGGGCCAACCCAGCACACCCAACCAGAAATGTGACAACACATTGTACAGTTTAATAGTCGTCTATTAAACTGTGCAATTTGTTGTAACACTTGTGTTTGTTTCCGGAGTGCTTGTGCAAGGAGCATATATATATTTATGGATTGTGTATTTTAACTGGACCTCTCCATTGATGTATTAAAATGTTTTTTTTTTCATTTTTTTTTGTAAAAATATATTCATTTTGTTGAAAAAGTATTTTGTAATATATCAAGGAGAGGTCAGTTAAAAATAACAATCCATAGATTTGTGTTTGTTCTTTCAACTCGTAGAAGCGAGGTAAAAATATAGCAATGCTAAGACTTGCGAATCGTAAAAACATCGTCATGTGATGGGAATCGAATTGGGAGTAGAAAAGGTGATCAAAACTGTTGTCTTCATTTTACACTTTCCTGTGGTATGCATTAAAGGCCTTACTCGAAATTTGAATATGAAATTATCCGCTGCCTATGTAGGTGCTCAACCATTTCAGTTCAAGACTCTTGGCCGAAGATTAGATATTGGATTTTGCTGCCAATGCGCAAAGTACCGTTTAATTATATCGGCAAATAACCTGTATTCTCTTGGACCACCCACTAAAACAAATTGCTGGCTGAGAACCGGATTTCTGGTAACTATTCTTTGAGCGCTTACATCTAGTTAGTTACCAGAATGATGGACCTCAAATTACGGTAATTTTCTCCGCGAGTCTCCACGCCCTTGCAGGCAATGCCCGCATCTGCTGATTTTGCTCGCAAGGCTTAGTGATTTTAACGGTCATGAAACCCCACTTTTAACGGCCGGGGCACAAACTCTTCAGCTATTTATCTGACGGCACCTAATGATGTTTTCCCTATAAATCGCCGTGTGGTGACAGATCATTGCGATATTGCATGCAACACGACCGTAAAGGTGCATGATAAAATTAGCGGCAGAATGAGTGGCTGGAGGTGAGCCGGCTGCCAACAGGCCACCACCAACCGCAGACACCCTGCTCGGACACACGCCGACCGGCCGCCATGCCTATGCTAATGTGCTCGCAAATTGGCCTGGCGTTGCGATGCCGGCGGCAGTTCATGTGATGGCCGCCCGCGGGAAGCGGGGGGAGGAGCAATGTATTGGCTGGTCACAGCCCGTGAGGTCCGGCTGAGTGTGCTGTCGGGATGGAGACATCAGTTCACCAGGCGACGCTCACTGGTTTTCATCCGAGGCAGCAAATAGTATCTTAATTACTGATAACAAAGTTCTGGCCAGTGAGATGATAGGTTGATATATTTCAGCATTGAGTGTGCAGCTCTACTGTTCCGTTCCTCTCCGTTTGCCTGTAAAGCGAAAGAGACGATTCCACTAAAACCAGCCGCAGCACACTCTCAGAAAGCTTTCGGCCCATCTCGCGTCGCCTTGGCTGGTCACCCATTCTGACCCCTGTCCTTTAAAACCCCTGTACAACAACTATGTACAAACTGACGGGGTCCCGTCTGACCACTGCGCTGACCTCATCCCTCTGTTTCTGACCTCTACCCTGTCCAACAGACGCAAGCCTGCCGCTCTCCGTCAGCGCCAGCAGGGCAAGCCGTTCCAGGCGACCGGCCTGCGCGCTCCTGACAGCCGCGACTGGAACGAGGACGGCGTCGTCACCCCCGCCAAGGACCAGGCCCAGTGCGGCTCGTGCTGGTCCTTCTCCACCACCGGCTCTCTGGAGGGCATGTGGAAGCTGGCCGGCAACGACCTGGTGTCCCTCTCCGAGCAGCAGCTGATGGACTGCACGTTCGACTACGGAAACAACGCCTGCAACGGCGGCGAGATGCGCTACTCGTTCGAGTACCTTACCGACATCGGCGGCATCATGGCTGAGGCCGACTACCCGTACGAGGCCAAGACGCACCACAACCGGTGCAACTACGACGCCTCCAAGTCGGTGGCTGAGTGCTCCGACTTCGTGATCATCCAGAGCCAGGACGAGGCCGAGCTCCTGGACGCCGTCGGAAACGTCGGTCCCATCGCTGTCGGTATGGACGCGTCCCACTACGACTTCCAGCTGTACGCGAGCGGCATCTACAGCAACGCCAACTGCGGCGTGGAGATCAACGAGCTGGACCACGGCGTGCTGGCCACGGGCTACGGCACCGACGCCGAGGGCGACTACTGGATCGTCAAGAACTCGTGGGGCGGCAGCTGGGGCATGGACGGCTTCTTCAAGATGGCCAGGAACGCCGGCAACATGTGCGGCATCGCCTCCGACTGCGTCTACCCCATCATCTAAGCTTCAGGGCGAACCCTGCGGCCCCAGCCCCAGCCCCGGTGTTGATGTCGGCGGCGGCGGGAGACAGATAAGCGTGGGAGGGTAACACATGTACCGGCAGCGCTCGAGGCCGAGACTCCGTGGGTGGCGGGAACACGACACCTGTAGACCTTCCTTCTAAGGACAGTCCACACAGGCCGCCTGTTCTCTTTCTCACGCACCGTCTGACCGATAAGGCTCGTCGTCCTCTTGCTGCGGTGTTGCTCGATTCTGACAATAAACCTTACTCACCACAGTTGCCGCGGTATGTGAGTCGGGTTTGTCGCACGGATGTTCACCACTAATTATGCCAATTAATCAGCCGCCTGTGGTCGACAGCAGCCAATCGCGGTGTTCAGTAGCGGGCCAGCTGGCCGATGGGAGCCGCTGCTGTGGCCACACCGCTGCCACCAGCGCCCTCCCATTGGTCGAGCGGCCGCCGCTGCCACCTTTGGTCGCTAGAGGCGCCACCTGCCACAGCACCGCGCTACCCGTCGTGCAACGGTGCGGAACTGGCCACCCCGGCCCCGCCCCGCCCACGGCACGGCTACCGCGGCCGCTTCCGGACCCGGCCATCGCTGAAATCGGATAGGAGCTGCGCCTGCCGTCGATTATGAGTCATTTCCGCCGGTCACGGCGCGTGACGGCGCTGTGACGGCCAATGTGACGCGCTCGCAGGTGATGGATGAAATTCGTAAACTGCGGAATGGCCGGGCGGACAGGAGGCGCCGGAGGGTGTCGCGGTGAGGGATGACGCTCTCTGCACTGGTGATGGCGCACGGACACGGCCGGTAACGCACCAGACGGTGAGCTGGGCCGTGGGGTGAAGGCTGCCTCCTGAGCGAGCTCTGACGGACACCGGCGGTAACGCACCAGACGGTGAGGCTGGGCGGTGGGGCTTGTATAGCAGCTCTGACGACACGGCGGAGTAAGGCGGCCACACCAGACGGTGAAGCTGGGCCGTGGGGCTGAATATAGCAGCTCTCGGACACGGCCCGGTAACGCACCAGACGGTGAGCTGGGGCCCCGGGGGGTGATAGCAGCTCTGACGACACGCGTAACGCCACCAGACGGTGAGCTGGGGCTGGCGTGGCGGATCATATGGGAGGCAGCTCTGACGGAAGCACGGCCGGTAACGCCAACCAGACGGTGAGCTCGGGCCTTTTCGGAGGCTGAAGTATAGCAGCTCTGACGGGACACGGCGCGGTAAACGCACCAGAACGGTGACTGGGGCCGGTGGGGCTGATATAGCAGCTCTGACGGACACGGCCGGTAACGCACCAGACGGTGAGCTGGGGCCGGCGGGGGTGATATAGCAGCTCTGCTGAATCACCATAAGAGGGCATTACGGGAAGGAGGACTGACGAGTGACGAGCCCAGTTCCAGGGATCACGGATATACCTTATACCGACCTGTACGTTACCTCCACGGAGCAGGTGATAAGCGTAAAGCAGAGTACTCCCAATCAGCTCAACACGATAGCATTCAAATTGCAAATGCGATCCAGTCTCGGTCCGGATTCAATTATATTCAGCATTCTCGCACATGAGTTCATCCGTTCGAATTAAATCAATCCTCTGGTAGCCCACATATTTACGCTGACTCGTTCACACACAATCATAAATTAAAGCAAACACTCTATCAAGTCCCAGGGCTTAATCACACCGGAAAATGTTTATGAATGAATTTGGGATTTCATATAAACAAACAGGTTAAACTGCATTTGGAAGGTTTATGATCTAATTCAACCAAAATTAATTAACTGCATTGTTGATCTCGCATATTAATCGGTCTCATGTCCGCGCGACGCTTCAACGAATGCACGGTTATACTCTTTGATGACACAATTTTGTAGTTCATCGTGGTTGTTTGATTAAGCAAACTAAAAATTTACCAAAACCTTATTTAGGTCACCCGATTGTCGGATTAGACAATTAGACATGACTGTGACGAACTTACTGTAAAAACAATTTGACTTAACGTTTTTAAACTTGATATTCTAGGTAATTATCTATTGGTGCGTGCTAGTGATGCCATTAAAAAATGTGGAGCTAGGGGGGTCGTCGATAATCGCATTTCTTGTCATTTCAATTTGTTTTGCTTAGGGGGAGGGCCTCGGCCATGCCCCCCCCCCTTGACTACGTCCCTATACCAGAAATGTGTGCGGATACAAAAAATGGATCCAGTAAAGAAGCTTGATCCCAGATGTACTGAGATCACAGCATCAGTTTATTATATCCATAATTCACGGGGATGTGGATCACAGATACTTAACAGTTTTAAAACGATTCGTTGGAATCTCGCGGGTAAAATAGGATATTTAGTGTCGAGGGGCAAACCATTGGACGTGGTCACTGGCCAACCTACCTCCATTTTTCCCGACCTTAAAACCTTCTCGGCTCTGTATCGATCTCAGGGGGTCCCAATCGGATGTTGGGGAGGGCAAGTTGCCCCGCTGCCCCCCGCCCTGGTGACGCCACTGGTAGCGGTACAGCGTATTTTAACATGTGTGTAGTGCGGAACAGCATTTGTTGCTGTTCCGCACTACATAATAATTTTCCTAATCTGTTCGAAAGACACCCAGTCGAGGTTACGCTGTATCATTTCGTTATTTCTGTATTGGTAGACTTGTGTCCAATATGGTTATGTTGTGCACATTAGGAGCGTGTTTATGCACATGGACGTGGTGGGTATTGTATGGTATGGCATGGTGAACGTATGCATGTGAACCCCCACACACGGCTGTGAAAGGCCAGACGATGGCTGGACACGACCAACTTAGTTTAGCGCCACCAGCAAGGAGAAGGACGCTTATCATAATAGTCCCCTGTTAGTTGTTTCAGCAGCGCCACAATAGAGAATGCCAGCCTCGAGAGATATAACCAGTTGAACTGAAACCCGAGTACTACCTACTACCTTACCTAGTACCGATATGGGGAGTGGGGACACATGGTCGAACTCTCAGATAAATATTCCTCAGCGGCTGCGGGTGTAGCAATCTGCCAACAGACTAAAATGGTCCGGTGATAGCGGGCCAAACAAATCATGACATAGCTATTGCATACATAATTTTATCTGAAGGAAGTGCAGCTACGAAAATCTCATAAAAAAACAATATATATACCAAATATGAAATATAAACCCATTTATGAAGCTCAGAGAGCCTGTCATCAAATCCCAAACCATTTATGAATCTCAAAGAGAAAGCCACGGTGAAAGTCGGTGATATGTCATGAACGTAGCAAGTACGACAGTTAAGTTTTTCCAGGAGTTCAAGGTCACGTTCATTAAAAGAAACAGTCCACCTAAAAACAAAACACGAAAACGCTCAGAAATTATTGAGAGAAACGAAAAATGAATTATCATGTTACTTATAAGCGATACAAATATATATATATATATATATCAACGCGGAAAAGGTACATTAAAATGTGAGTTATTTGGTTGAAATTTTGATTTTTTCCTCAGAATAATGCTAAATCAGATTGCAAAGAAGCACGCTATGTCATAAAAACGGCATCAATTTTGTGAGGGATCGTGGCGCATACAAGACAGTATTTGCCCAAGTACCTACTTGTCGAAATCCGTGGAAATATTCGTTGGATTTCATACGCTTTGAGAACCACCACAGTACCTTAACCTATACTTGCTCAAATTATTCGTCACCATAAGTAAAACAATTTCCACCTTTCTGTGGCTACCTTTCTGTGGCTTTCACATATTTTTGTTTTTGTTTCTCGCAAGATCGTTTCAGAGATGAATTCGAGTCAACTCACGTGCTTACCATGCAGCCGTTATTTATTTATTTTATATATGGATATGGATGGTCAAGTTGCTTGACTTGTGTTTAACATTTTCACGTATAGGCAGACGATGCATTAATTTACGACAAACTATCATGTAAACTTTTGCATAATCAGAACAGTGAAACGGGAGTTATCCATGAAATCCATGCACGCAAGCAATATGAAGACGGATTTCGGCCCATACGTAAGATTACGTTACGTTCGTTCGAACGCTTCGCGTTCTCACTCACTCCCATAGGCGTAGGAGCCGGGGGGCAGGGGGCAACTGCCCCCCAACATTTTCGGATTTTAACATTACGCCTATGGACGGTGCATGGACAGAATCGACTTCAAAATGCCTTCCTCCTCCCCCCAACTTCAAATGAGTTACTATGCCCCTGCTCACTCCGTCAGAATAATTTCCCTAAGAATGATGCTAAGAATAACGTTTTATAGACGATTTGAGCATCAAAATCACGATAAATACCTCACAAAGCTCATTCATGCAATAAAGGGAACATGGTACTGAAACAGTATGTTCTTGTCCAGAGCACTATCTGTTTCATTGTTTATCAAACACTTTCCCCAAAGTCTTACGTCATCTGACGTCATCTGTGCGTAATAATCATACGTCAAGTCAGCCAAATTCAGCCAATCAGCGACTTGAGTTACTTAGTATTCTTGTTCCCGACTTTAAGGACTAAATATTAATTAATTAAGGGGTTTCTATGAAGATGTTAAAGCTTCTCACGTCATTTTCGAGTATGGAGAACAGCTTGACTATCTCAACTCAAAGCCTTATTGAAAAAGTGAACTGTTCCCTTCAAGCAATCAAGGCAATCAAACCTATTGAAAGGCAGTACGATAAACAATATAGCGGCGAAAGCATGAGCCAGCATAGTTCACCACAGGGGCGGATCCAGGATTTTTTTTAAGGGGGCGGCAGGACATAGTGACGCATTTTTCGGGGAACAGACGCATTTTTCGGGGAGCACGGGTGTATTTTTTCGGGAACAGGGGCGCATTTTCTCGGGAAACTGGGGCGCCGTATCTTCAAACATGAAGAGCAGATGTAGGATTTTCCGAAGAGGCTGCATTTTCGCCGCCATGGGCCTACAGGGACGCCAAATGTTAATAAACAACAACACAAATCACGTAAAAATGCACATTTACCTGTGCTTACTCATTATTAGTTTGTATTTTATAAAAATGTAAATTTATTTGAAAAGTAGAGAACTCTCAAATGTAGGTATGCCGTCCGTCAGTAGCACGAACCTATATTCGAAGGCGATCATACATGTGCCTAGCCCTAAAGGTATGTCACGGCTAGGTCACTCACCTCTCCACCACTCTCTCCCCCTGTCCCTCTCTTCCCCTCTTCCTCTCTTCCTCTCTTCCTCTCTTCCTCTCTTCCTCTCTTCCTTTCTTCCTCTCTTCCTCTCTTCCTCTCTTCCTCTCTTCCTTCTCTTCCCTCTCTCCCTCTCTCCCTCTCTCCCTCTCTCCCCTCTCTCCCCTTCTCTCCCTCTCTCCCTCCTCCCTCTATCCTCTCTCCCCCCACCCCCCATCTCTCTCTCTCCCTCTCTTCCTCTACTTCCTTTCTCTCCTCTTCTTCCTCTCTTCCTCTCTTCCTCTCTTTCTCTCTTCCCTCTCTTCCCTCTCCTCCCTCTCTCCCTCTCTCCCTCTCTCCCTCTCTCCCCTCTCTCCCTCCCTTTCCTATCTCCCTCTCTCCCTCTCTCCCTCTTCTCCCTCTTCTCCCTCTCTTTCCCTCCTCCCTTTCTCTCCCTTCTCCCTCTCTCCCTCTCTCCCTCTCTCCCTTCTCTCCCTCTCTTAACCTCTCTTCCCTCTCTTCCTTCTCCTCTCTTCCTCCTTTCTCTCTTCCTCTCTTCCTCTCTTCCTCTCTCCTCTCTTCCTCTCTTCCTCTCTTGCCCTTCCTCCCTCTCTTCCCTCTCTCCCTCTCTCCCTCTCTCCCTCTCTCCCTTCTCCCTCCTACTTTATATCAGTTGACCCATGATGATGCTTACAAGACCAGCTCTAAACAAAGGGTGTGGCATGTGGAACTTTTTTGGTACACGATTTGGCAAAGGTTGGTCCAAAATGTTATTTTTAGTGACATAATCGACTTCGCCGTCCAAAATTACTCGTTAGTAGCAAAACATTCCAGTATAAATAATGTTGTAATTTGGTAGATGTATGACCCTCTGAGAGCATAATTTGGCGACTGCTTAAGTAATGATCGCCATCGAGCATAATGCAGGTCAACTTATTAAACATCAATATATACCTATGGCAGATGATCTGTAAATAGTATTTAGGGAAGAAATCGCTTTAATAAGTTTAATATGTAAGATATGAAAAGGATTTGTGATTCATTTTGTTATATGTATGTACTGAGCATGTTCTGTAAGCCAACGAATTACAGAATAAATTGCTTTTTCTGATCAATGGTCATAGATGATAGATCATTGACTCAATTACGAGAAACACGCATGTGTAACCGCACAAATACATGTGGGCATAGCTGTTTTTAAATTCGAACACAAGCACACTTTGTCAATTGCACATTCACAGTACACAATTCATCAGTGTTGCTATAACACTTAAGTGAATATACGGAAACGGTGGGTATTGGGTAACATACATAAAGAATATGATGCATTGAAGCTGCATTATTGGTATTGATTTATAGTGCACAGTATCATTTTACCCATTTAAACCAATTATAAACAGATCTCTTTCTTGCTTATGAAACTTGCTGTGTTAATAAATGCCTTTTTAAGCAGCGCTGTTATTTAATATAACGATTAAATTTGCAAGCTTACAATAATACGGTCGAATATATAGGTATATTTATGTATAGTTAATAATGTTTCGGTTTGCTGTCAACACTAGCCAGAACATAACAAGACTGACTACTTATACTGCGGACCCCGTATCTACCTATCATGCTGGGCACGAAAAGTTATATATATTGAGATTGACATTTCGCCGGTCCACCTGGAATTGCATGATTAGGATGGTAACGGCCAGGACCTGCGCAACGAGCACTTCTTAGCGCAGGCATCTGACCTGGGAAATTGGTATATTTTTTAAACTCAATTCACAAACATGCAAAGCTGTTTGTGAATTGTGAACAAAGCTGTTTGTGAATTCACAAACATGCAAATCCGGGCCGGCGACGCAGGCCCGGATACATGAGAGCTGTAACTAGCGAGTATATGTCATTCCCTGCTCTAAAGCATTCAACCTCGTCTCCAGCGCATGTACTGTGTCCATTTAACCCTTAAAGGGACTGTCCCACCTTAACATTATATTTGAGTTGAGATAGCCATTTTCCGTGCTTGGCATTGGAATTATGTATTGCGTATAAGTTGAAAACAACCCCGACGGCGAATCACAAAAGAAATTTGGTTTGGTTTTACATCTCCAACCAAAGAAACCCTATAGTGGTATTAGCATTAGGGTTCTTAAATCGATGTCGTCATCCTCTACCCAATGTTTGGTGAAGTTCGACTTGTTTTACCATTTGCTTTGTATATTAAACCAATACACTAGTCATAACATAATAGCAGCGTGAAGCGTTTTCTCTATTTCCCAAAAAAATCCTTTCATATGACGGTCATCAGCCCCAAATATTAAAACGTATTGTCTTTATAAAATTAAGCACTGTTGTGAGAACAAAATGTCATAATCGGTTCGGCAGCCAATTCTTAATATTTAGCACCACATGCGGCGTACATTTGAGAACTTTTGAAAAGGTGGGACAGTCCCTTTAAAAGTATCATTCAAACACCTAGCTGGGTCTTCATGGGCATAACGGCGTAATAAGCGCGCCGAGTGCGGCCGGCCGGCCGCTCCGACGGGCAACACGCCTTGGGAAATGCAGCTTCACAGACAGTTTTGCGCAAATATGCGCATTTAGCTTTTCAGACCCCCTTATACAGAATTGAATAAGATTTTATCCCACCAAAAAGCTAAGAGAAACTAGGTGAAACTAACTGTTGTTTGTCTACTTTAATTTGAGCGAAATAAATTAATACTAGATGGAATGAGATTTCTCTGAAAAATTCGACCCCCCGAACGTCAAAGCCAATATATAGCTGAGGAACAAAATGTGATTTCACACTAGATAGAATGCGATTTTTTTAAAACCCGACCCCCCCCCCCGGTCAGCATCATATATGGTGGTTGAGGAGGC